>BPQB01000206.1:0-13201 GCA_019973155.2 Phanerochaete sordida | reverse complement strand
CACCTCATGGCCCACGGATCATGCATCGAACATGGCTGGGCCCATCATGTGCGTTGCACTAACGGGCGGATATGGCTCACCATTAATGCGCGATGCTTCATCCGACTAAGGGCGTCTCAGGCTCGGCTCGTGCACGCCTTCCCTATACGGCCACAATTCAGCTTCCGCCGTGCGGAAACCCTTGCCTGTGCTGACAAAGCATTCAGAACGCCTAAAGCGGTACGTGCACTCTTTCACTCTGCTGACAAAGCGTCGAAACAGGCATATTCTCCATTTCTGTGGCAGGTAGCTCTATGCGGCAGGTATTACCCACGCCTCCTAGAGCTGGACGCATCCCCCGCGACGCTTGTTCGTCAGATGCACTGGTATGTACCGAGCAGAGAAGATGGTTTATTGCACATTTTGCGCTACTATTCGTTGTACAGAGTCTACAGGCGCAGGGGCCCTCACCGACGGCTTCGCTTTGACGCGCTCTTCGCACTGACCGCCGCCGCTTTGCGCTTTTGGCCACGGGCGGGACGGCCTTCGGCTTCGTTGACGGGAGCAGCCGGTTGGGCTCTAGTAAGAGATGCGGTCAGCAAGGCGGGGGAGGGGGGAGGGGCTGCAGACGCACTGGTTTTGTGCTGCTGCCGCCGCCAGCAACTGGTGAACGACCCAGTCCACGTCGCGAACGCTGCGGGACCAGGTTTCGACATCCGCGGAGATAGAGAGCCCGACAAGGCAGGCAATGACCTGGCAAATTCCGTTCGCGCCAGGGATGAGCATGGATGTCCACTCGCCTGCGCCTCCGGGCACTGGATGCCCATCGGGGTCACGGCCGCGCCATGACGGATTGCACGCGCTCCACCATTCGGTGAAGCGGGACGCGTACGTAGGGCGATCGCTTACGTCGACCTGGAAGCGGGGCTTGCGGGCACGGGCAGTCCACCACCCAACTTCTTTTGGTCTCCCAGTGGGGGAGAAACCGCGCGACTGGATGCCAATGAGTACATAGAACCCTCGAGAGAGCATGCGAGTGACGCACCGAATACCCGAATCCCATCGCCCGCTCCAGTCGCACCCAATTGTCCAAAAGGCCCTTCCACGTCGCCTCGAGCTCGGGTACGACCACCTCCTTCGAGAATGCGGCGTAGATCGCCGGGATCCACCGTGCGCCGTCGGGAAGGTCGTCGAGGTTCAGCACCTCGTCCATTGGCGCAGGCTCGTTCGTCGGCGCGGGCTCGTTCGTCGGCGCGGGCTCGTTCGTCGGCGCGGGCTCGTTCGTCGGCGCAGGCTCGTTCGTCGGCGCGGGCTCGTTCGTCGGCGTAGGCTCGTTCGCGGGCTCGTTCGTCGGCGTAGGCTCGTTCGTCGGCGCGGGCTCGTTCGTCGGCGCGGGCTCGTTCGTCGGCGTAGGCTCGTTCGGCGGTGCGAGCTCGTTCCCATTCATTGACGCGGGCTTGTTCATCACTGCGGGCTCGTTCTCGTTCGTCGGCGGTGGTCCGCTGGTCTCGGAAATGTTTCCAGCCGTAGCGGACGTCGCGGTCGCAGAGCTGTCGTCCAGGGCATCAGCCATCTGCTCGTCCTCCGGCTCAAAGGAGCCAGGCTGGCCAATGTTGGGGTCATCGCGGACGGCGCGGACAGGGCTGGCTGGCGAGTTGACGAGAGGGGAGGAAGTCAGAGGCTGTCGAGGAACCGGATGTGTGGGCAGTGAAGAAGCGACGGGCTGTACAGCAGCTGCCTTGGAACGAGTGACACGAGGGGACGATGGAGGGGCGTTGTCGTCGTCAGACGCGGAATAATCATCGCCGTCGTTTGGGCGCTTCTCGGCCTGGCTGGCTTTCGGGACTCGGCCCGGCCCCGGTGGCAGGAGAGGCTTGTCGAGACCGAGGGTGATCATAGTGAGCTTGTTCTTCGCGATCGTGTTCTCCCTTGTCCACTCGAGTTCGTCGTCGTCCTCAATGAGATTCAATCGCGCCACCTCCTTTTTTCTATCTGCGAGCGACATACGCGCCAGCAGCTCCCGCATCTCGGGTCCTGCCTTGGGCGGCGGAGCCATCGACGCCCTCGGACCAGGAGCCGCGGTGGTGCTCGCTGCGGAAGATGTGTGTCTTTTCCCTTGAGCCGGCGGCTGACCGTTCTCGGAAGAGTTGGCGTTGGCAGCAGCGGCCTCGTCCTCTCGCAGGGACGCCTCGGTGTCGTGCAGGCTATACTGGCGGTTCGTGTTCGTATCAGTCGGTCGCCAGCCCTCTGCGGTACGTCAGTCCTCGCTCATACGGCGCGGATAGCCTGCCGACGTACCTCGCGTAGCTGCTAAGAAGGCCGTGTACGTCGGCATGACGCGTGTCTGGAACGCGTCGTTGTCGAAGTGGAAGAAGTTCCGGGGGGCGAGCTCCTTGGTCTTCCCGTGGTTGACTACGGCGACCTCAAACTTGGCGTTCTCGTCGTCATCGTCTGGTGGGTTACCGGCGATCAAGGTGAAGTTCCGGAGCCCGGTGTAGGCCTCTAGGACCGTCCAGAGCGGGATTAGACACGCCGCAAGGTTGCCGCGTGCGCTATCAAAGTTGTGAGTGACGTGCCTCGATACGCAGCACACCAACTTACCGTCTCTGTGCCGCAGGATCGCGAGACGGCATGCCCGCCTTCTCTTCCTTGTACGCCGTCAGCATCTCTTGCCAAGTGCGGTCGGCGTCCGCCCTCCGCTGCGCTTGCACGTCATCCGGTTCTTGGTCGAACAGCTCTTGAGCGATTGCAACCCGCGTCGCGATCGCCTCGGCCGGGCTTGAACATTGTCGGGTCTCGAAGATCTCGTTGACGCGCTCGACGTTGTCGGACAGGTACAGCTGGGCGATCGTCGGCTTCCTCGGATGGGTCGCAGGCTTGCGAAGCCTCCCGAACAGTTCCATGAACTCATTGACCCCCTTGGCTCGGGTGAGTCGGCCGTGGCGGTATGAGAACCAGCCTTTGAGGTGCTGCCGGTAGTGAGTACTCAGGTCGGTCGTCGAAACGTCACAAAACATATACTTACTGCGTTGACAGCTTCCACCAGCTTCCTTTTGGGTCCCTCCTTCTCGGGGCCCCTCCACTCGGTCTTCACGTCCTTCACCGAGTACTTCGTCCAGAAATCCGCCCGCAAATCGTACCAGAATAGATCCAAGGTGCGTATCTTGCCTTTCTTCATCTTTCGAATGTCGTCGTAGCGGTGCCTGTAGGACTCGAGGTAGGGAACTATGGTGCCGTCGGGATCGAATCGGCCTTGATTGCCCGCCTTCCCGCCCACCGCCGCCAGTCGCTCGGCCTTCGTCTTCGACTTGCGCGTCGCGTGCACGAGGGAGTCCTCGACCGTGTCGTCGTTGTCGTCACTGTCGTCGATGGAGGTGAGTCCGCTGGTCTGCGCTCTGGGCTGGGAGTCGTCCGCGAACTGATTGACATCGATCGTCCCAGCTGAACGAGGAGGCTGCGCTGTGGACGGCGATGTAGGCTCGGTCGCGGGCGGTGACGGAGGCCGGGTCGAGGGCGGTGACGGAGGCTCGATCGAGGTCGGCGGCGGCAAAGATTGCTCCTGCGTGGAGGGCGACGGTGAAACCGAGGGCGGGGACGAGGACGCCGAGAGCTGGGTCGACGGCGGCGGTGACGAAGGTTGCTGCTGCGCCGAGGGCGGCGGCTGCATCGAGGGCGGCGATGAGGACGGTGGGAGCTGGGTCGACGGCGGCGGCGGCGGCGGCGACGGCGACGGCGACTGCATCGTGGGTAGCTGGGGTCTCGCGCGGGGGGCGGGCGGGAAAGGGTGCTCGCCGAAGGGGCAGATAATCAGGTGAGCCAGATGTCGATCCTTCAACGGTGAAATTTTCTCATTTGCCATCGACGATAGGTGGCTGCTCGCCTCACGGCAGCGTACGGCCCTTCGACACGTCGCGCGGCCCGCTCGACACCCGCGCGCGGCGTGCTCTACACTGCTCTCGACCCGGCGCACCGCGTGGATGCGCGATGGCGTTGTGGTTGCGTGCTGTCCGACGCCCCTCCATTTTCTGGATTTTCCTCGTAGAAGGGAGGGGTTTAAATAACCCAGCCTCGCCTGACTCCCCGCCATCGCTCCTCTCCCTCTTCGCTCACCTGCGACACGTCCCCCCTCGTCTGCAGCGCCGCTTGATGCAGCTGAAGGAGGACGCCTATCGCACGACGGAGCCCCGTTACTATCCCCACTGCTACGACGATACATTTTGCGTCTGCCTCGTTCACCCCGGCAGTCAAGTCCATCACGTTGAGTATCGCTGCCATCACGAACCCGTTGTCCCTCCGTCTCCGTGTTACAGCCCCCCGCCGCTGCCAATGGCCAACCTCGCGCAGCCCGCCCCCGGCGCGCCAGCCGTCGCGAACGCTCCGCCCGCTGCGAACGCCCCGCCCGCTGCGAACGCTCCGCCCGCCGCTGGCAACGCTCCGCCCGCCGCCGGCAACGCTCCGCCCGCCGCCGGCAACGCACCTCCCGCCGCCGGCAACGCGCAGCCAGCCCCGCCGCCGCCTGCCGCCGCTCACGGTGGGCCCGCCGCCAATGCTCAGCAGCCGCAAGCTCCTGCCGCTGGCCCCGGAGCCAACCCGCCTGCCAACGCGGCCGGTGCCCAAGCTGCCCAGCCTCAACAGCCCGCGAACGCCAAGTACGTACCTGAAAATTTTGCTCGCTTACTTGCTAACTCGATTCCACACGTGCAGCCCCAACATCCGCGACTTCATCGACGCTGCGACGGAGGTTCTAGAAGGCGATCCGCTGCCGGCCGGGCCTGTCGACTACCTCGGCCCTTGGTGGGTCGTCTACTGCGGCCTGAAGGTTGGGGCACTCAGGGACTGGTGAGCATCGCGCCATCTGTTCGGCTGTCATCGCTAATGTTTTCGGCAGGAACCTCGTAGCAATGTACACTCACGGGGTCTCGCGTAATCGTTCCCGCGGGTTCGGCACCTGGGAGGCAGCGCGCGACTCTTTCGTCCTCGCTTGCATCATGGGCACCGTCAGCGGTCCTTTGTCGGAGCACTCGGCCGTCCCGTACGTCGTCTCCCTCGACGAGGCAACCCGCCGCATGCACGACGCGCTTGGCCCCGCCGCCCCGGTCCCAACCCCGGCTCCGGCCCCCGCTGCCGCGAACGAGGACGATGCCCCTGGCAACCCCGCCGCTTGGGTCGTCATTCGTGGCCTTCGCCCGGGTGTTCAGTACCGCCGGTGAGTATCTGTCCTCGCGCATGGCCGATCCGTTCTTAATCGCATTTATCAGATCCGAGCACATGGCTGCTCGAGGCGCTCACCCCGATGCTTGGGGCTTCCCTGCGCCCTCTGCTCATCAAGCTGATCGTATGTGGCTCGACAACATCGCTCACGTCGCTTTTCTTCCGTACTAGATAACGCCGTACCTACCGTATTTGTACTTGTGTGCCCTGCGTATCTCTTGCTGTCGTCCTGTCGTCCGAGTTGTCCAATATCACGCCCTGACCGCATTATCGATGGAAGGTCTCTCCGTCTCGACGGCGTTCGGCCGAGTGTGTATCGGCGGGTAAGACGATCCGTCGTCGTTGATTGGCCGTCCCACGTCCGCGCTCGGCGTCGACGGCACCGCGTTCTCGGGTAGATCTTAGAAACCGCCACCAGGGCGTAGGCTGCCTGCTAAGGGTACAGGTCGTGACAGATTTGGGAGCCTCATGCCCGAATGAGGCAGTGCGTCCTCGTCAGTCTTGCCAACCATACACTTGCCGTTGGCCGTAGACGTCGGTGGTGGCGACGCTTATATTGATACTAGACTACAGAGTAACGCACAGTGGACGCGAGAGCAGCCCGCCGTCCATCGGTCACGCCGGACTGGTAAGCTCACGCGGTTTGCGGCGGTCGCAAACCTGCATGAGGCTTGTATGTGGACCCTCGAGGACATGCTACCGAATTCAACTGCAGAAGCGGCACCTGGGCCTGGATCAGCTCGCTGAAGCGGAAAAGGAATAGTGTCGGTGACGGAAGACAGCGTGCACGAAGACGAGCGCGGGCCCGTTAGGTATAACGCCTTACTTTACGTCGGTACGCAATGGCACCTTGCTTCGCGCGAGAATCTGACACTCTTTCGACTCCAGAATGGCACTCCCAGAGCCTGGGAGGCGTCAGTCGACGATTAGGGTGCCGGGCGAGGGGCCATATGAACGCCACCGGGTCGCGACGCATGTTCTCCTCGCAGACCAACAGGCTGCGGGCATCGCATCTCATATAATATGCCGCCCGGGAGGTACAGCAGGGCTAGTTCGAGGTATGACCAGGTAAATTTGGTCGTTCTTACCAAACCGCGGGCGTGCCCGCTGCGTTATCGCGCGAATGTAGTGCAGGGTGGTCCTCCCGCAGGGTTGTGGAGGCAGGCCTTACCGCAACATTATGCTGTGGGACGGGCGCACCCTGTGTGGCCAATATGAGCTCTATTCTACATGCACAGTACATATCAACACCCCTATGATCCCACATCCGTGAACATCTCACGCTGATGAAGTGTCCCTGTGCTACTTTGTCGGATGTCCCGAGATCTGCGTGGCAGCAGCTGAACGTATCTGCACGCGGGTACATTGTACAACGCGCGAGACAGTCCTATCAGCTTCAGAATGACTTAGAAACATGGGAAACGGGCTTACATGACGTTCCGTGTCGCAGCGTATGCTTGTACGCACATGTGCTGCGCTAGTGTGAACGGGAACCTCTCTGGCAGGGACTGGACGCACGGACACCCAGGCGCATCGCGCGACGCACGGAACAGTCATATCAGGCTCAGAGTGACTAAGAAACATTGGAAACGAGCTTACGTGACGTTCCGTGTCGCAGCGTATGCTTGTACGCACATGTGCTGCGCTAGTGTGAACGGGAACCTCTCTGGCAGGGACTGGACGCACGGACACCCAGGCGCATCGCGCGACGCACGGAACAGTCATATCAGGCTCAGAGTGACTAAGAAACATTGGAAACGAGCTTACGTGACGTTCCGTGTCGCAGCGTATGCTTGTACGCACATGTGCTGCGCTAGTGTGAACGGGAACCTCTCTGGCAGGGACTGGACGTATGGACACCCAGGCGCATCGCGCGACGCACGGAGCAGTCATATCAGCTTCAGGGTGATTGAGAAACATTAGAAACGGACATACATGATGACTCGCTTCGCAGTGCATGCCCGTACGCATATGTGAGCAGTGCAGGGCGCGGGAAGGCGGCTGACACTCAGCACGAACGGTTGTGACGCCGTTCAGACATGGCGGAACTCCAGGGCCATGTACATACTGCTCAAATGACTCAAACATACCATCGAATGCGCCCTCGTAGGCTGGTCAAGTGAATGTCGCACGAGTTCGTACAGGTGTAGCGCGCGAGTTCGTGTCGTATGTATGTACGGCATGGGCGACTTCGACCGTCGGACACAGTTTACGGGTGATATTGCGCGTGAGCTGCATCCATAATACTATATTAGACAGACATGGATGGCTTGGCTCGTGGAGTTCGCGGTATATACGCGTGCTAGCGGCATACTCCTGCGTCGAGCGCCGCTCGAACAGCCAGATCAAGTCTCAGCCGACGCTGCAAAGCTATGCTGAGTGTTATAGACGTAGTTGAGAATAAGATAGGCACGTACTGATGTTTCGGACGTATTCTCCCGGGGTCCCTGGACGCGGTCGAGTAACCAACGCTATGAGTGAGTCCGTACTGTGCCATATCGGGACTCCCGACGTGCGTCTGACAGCTCGATTCCCACCGCAGCGCTACGACGTGCGTGTACCTCTTCTCACACTCCCATGTACGTGGTCGCTACCCCGTCTCGTTCCTCGCCCTCGGCCCATCTACGAGGAGGTTCGGAAGCGTGTAGGGTCGCCGCTGCACCTCGCTTGCGGTGATGATACTCGTTACAGCAAGTCAATGGCGAATCGCCGGTAAGTACGCAAGTTCATGAACCCCCTTTGTCCAGCCAAGACGAGCGTGTACTGACGAGGAATGCGTTCTCCAGACTATCCAAGGCTGCTTGCCAGATGCATGACGTACTGTCTTTGGACGGCGGCGTCGGCGTCGGGGTGCGATTGATTTGATTATCCCGAAATCGCGGTCTGAGGTTCAAACGGCGACGTCAAGGTACGTGCCTCTGCCTCTCCGTTATCCCTTCTCTCTGTGCTCATCTAGTACGGCTCAGATATAAGACGTCCGCACGCGTGGTACGATGGAACAACGCCAGTTGCCAATGCCCCGCAACTCTCCCTGCTCGCCGCCGCGCTGCGCTAGGCAGCCACCGCCCCAAGCAGAGCAGGCCCCGCCCGCCGCCGCTTCTACTGATCTCCCGACTACGCCATCTCCGATCTTGTCAGTGTTGCGTCCGAAAAACTTTGCGCCAGTAGGAGGGCTGCTGCCATCTCCCCCGTCTTCCTTCCCCGTCCATGTCCAGAGCCAAGCGGCGCCGTCGCGAAGAACACGAGACCGAGGTCTTCAGCTTTTCGAACGCCGACGTCCCCAGTCAGTCCGCTGTCGCGAACATCTACGAAGCCTCGCAAGACGGTCGACGTGTCAGACATGCCTCGACACGCTACACTGCCCCCGCCTTGCCTCCCAGATTCCCCCATCTCCAGTTTTCGCCCGAGGACCTTCCTTGGACGCGCGAATTGCACGATACGCTTGATCTCGACCTCGATAGCGACGTCCCAGCCGCCGAGCCATACGTCGAAGCACCCGCCGCCGAGTCAAGCCCCGAAGCACCCGCCGCCGAGTCAAGCCCCGAAGCACCCGCCGCTGCCAAACCGCCGAGGCAGAACAAGACTCTGGGCGAGAAGTCTTTTGCTACCCTGGTACGTGTATCGTCTCACCTGCTACACCATTACTCACGCTCTCGCATCAGGTTCATGATCAGGTACTGCTGGATTGGGCCAAAGAGAGGGATTACTTCCTCGACGAGCTCCTCCGTCTGGATGGCTGGGCAGGCGAGAGACGGCAGTCGTGTCCGATGTGCGCGAACGATCACGATGCGACACCGGAGTTCCGTTGTATGGACTGCTCGGGGCACACCGTTGTCTGCAAAGCATGCTGTCTCACATCGCATCAGAACCAGCCTTTTCATCGTGTAAAGGTAAGGTGTTACTTCACGCCCTCACCTTCAATGCTAACACCCGCTATACAGCAATGGAATGGCAGATTCTTCGAAAGCGTCACGCTCAAGGACATCGGCCTGGTCATCCAACTCGGGCACCTCAGGGGCGAGTATTGCTCTGCGCCGTCCGCCGCGCCGCGAAGCTTCGTCGTCATCCACACCAATGGGCTACACCCGGTCAACGTCCAGTACTGCCAGTGCGACCGGCAGAAAGCTGCCGGCACGAAGCTCCAGCAGCTGCTTCGCTATGAGCTGTATCCCGCCACTCTCGAAGAGCCGACCACGTGCTGCACATTCCGCGGCCTCGAACACTTCCACCTTCTGACTCTGCAGAGCAAAGTGACGGCCTACGACTACTATCTCACGCTCACGAAGTTGACTGATCGGGCTGGTATTCGGCAACGTTATGTAAGTGTGACTCAGCTGTTGCTCAGATTCGTGACTCACGCTCTCTAGGATCGCCTCAAACCTTTTCTGCGCATGGTGCGGGAGTGGCGACACATGCAGCTTCTCAAAAATCACGGCCGCGGACACGAACCTGGAGGGGTGAACGCGACCAAGCCCGGCGAGCTGTGCACCCGTTGCCCTGCATGCCCACTCCCAGGCTTCAACATCCCGGAGAACTGGGAGAGTGTGTCGGAGGACCTACGGTGCGTGCTCATGAATCCCTGCCGACAACCGTCGCTGATGTGCTCCAGATTCATCTACACGACGTTCGTCGCTATCGACGCGAACTTCCGCTTGAAGCGCCGCGCGATCTCGAGCGAAGCACGAGATCCAACGTTGTCGCCAGGCTGGGGCTTCTTCGTCGAAGGGTCTGAATACCGCGAGCACATTCTCAAATATGCCGACCAGAAGGACGTGCGTACCCTCACATGCCGAACCGCCGCACAGCCTCACCATCTTCCAGATCAGCACCTGTACCGGATTCGCAGCGATGATGAACGCTAATAAGTCGTTCAAGGGGTACGCGACCAGCGGCTGCGTCATGGCCATCGATGCACGCCATGGCTTCGTCTTTCCCAACGGAGTGGGGGATCTGCAGAAGGGCGAGAGGTCAGTCTGCCTTGCATTCACCGACCCTCCGTACCTGACGTCCTCCCCAGGCAATGCAACGTCGACTTCGTTGCCATGTCGGCCCTTCAACACATCGCGCGCGGCCTTCGCTTGGTGCTATCATACGACATCATGTGCCAATGGCTCCGCTTCCTCCTCCAGCGAATCGCCGAGCTTCCCCAGCACCTCCGCATAGAGCTCCCCGAGGGCGAGGTACGCTACGCGATTCCCAAGTACCACTTCAACGCCCACAAGGAGGAAGGGCACAACCAATACTCCCTCAACTTCCAGCCCGGCATGTGCCGCACCGACTGCGAGGAAGTCGAGCGCGGCTGGTCACGCTTTGATCCAGTGGCCGGCAGTACTCAGGAGATGGGACCGGGATCGAGGGAGGAGACCCTGAACGATCACATGGAGTTCAACAACGTGGAGAAATATCTCACAATGGGTGCGTCGTCTGACCTACTTGCGTGGTTCTATTGCTAAGTTCCAGCAGGACCCTCTCTCGATAAGCGCGAGCGAACGGCGACCGCCGGATTCGTCAAGTTTGACCGTCTACACGAGACGTTCGTGGCCGACCTACAGCCGTCGCACGTCGCCGAATGGACGAAGACAGTCCTCGCGTACGAGCAGGACAGATCGCAGCCCGACCCTTACTACTGGAAGTCTACCGGTACGCGTCATGCCTTGATATGAAGCGCAGCTCTAACTATCGCCAGGGATGAGCGAGTCTGAGATTCGGATCCAGCTGCTCCGTGAGGAGGAAGCCGACGCAAATCGTGGTAACGTGCCGCTGCACGAGGTCACTCCCGCCGCCATGCTCTCCGCGCTACTCGACCTAGAGGACCAGCAGTAAGTACTTATGGCCCTTTGCCGCGCACGTCGACGCTGACGAGATCCCAGGCGCAGGTTCAGGGCGAAGTATCCCCCGGCTACCAGTGGCAATCCTGTGAATACTGCCGAAGTCATCGCCAAACGCGCCTCCCTCCGCCACCGCATCACCAGTATACGGAATGTGCAGGCTATATACATGCCGTGCGTGCCGATGAAGTTGGCGCGGCATCGCCAGTCCCTCGTCGCCGCGTCAGCTAGCACAGCGTCCAACGGCCCCTCGACCAGCTCTCGCCCACGTTCCCAAGCGGACGCCGACGTCGTCGACCTCCCCGAGCACCAGCCGCTGTTCCTCCCGAGCTCCCTTGGCCAAGCGGAGCGCGACGGCTGTGCCGGCGGTATAACGGACATGGAGTGCAAGCTCCGAGACGGACAACTTGCCGACAGCCTCGACAAACTGCGCGTCCACCTCCACATCCGGTCTCGTCTGGTTAGCTATCGGGATCGGCACGTTCGACACCAGGGACCGAGCACTCGAGCACGCACACGAATTGACCAGAACGAGTCCAAGATCACAGCGCTGAAGGCGAAGTACCGCGCGGCGCGCGCAGCCAAAGTGGCCCTCGTGGGCCCCGGTACATGGGAGCAACGATATAAGCCCCTCGAAGACGCAGACGTCACAGCTATACGCGGGGACGACGCAATCTCGGGAGTGGGAATGTCAGAGGGAAAGTATGTGTTGTCGTGGATCTGGATGGGGGCAGACGGAGGGGACGCGAACGGTATCAGGGGTCTACACGACGGTGCGTGATTGTGCTGTATTCTACAGTGTTGTTACTCACCTGCACGCCCTGCTTTAGCCCTCCGGGTCGAGTTCCTCAAGTCACGCGCACGGAAGGAGCGTTATCGCGAAGAGTCCCTGTGCGTCCAAGCTGAGAAGATCCGCGTCGGCGCTGCGCTGGAGAAGAACGCGTTACGATGGGACGAACGCGAAGGCCGCGCCGCGCGACTGAAGAAGTGCCCGATCGTCGCCGGTGGTGCCGCCGCGTATGCTGCGGAACGTGCGGCGACCGAGCGCGCGCTGTCGCACAGGTTCAGCACGTTGTGGTGGCGGGCACCACGAGGACTTGCGGTCATCACGGACGAAGATGAGGGGGCTGAGGCAACGGGAGAGAGAGCAGCTCGAGGGACGGTCCCAGACGAGGATCTGCACTTCGCGGACGCCGCGGATGACTCCGACGACGACCTGAGCGGCGCAGACTCCGACGATGAGTCTTAGTACTTCCCAAACATACGTAACTATCGTTATATATCAGTTATTGCCGACCCAGAACAACATACGTGTGCGAGGGAGCCCAAACTTAGCGAGAGGCCGCGACTCTACTGACACTCGGGACTTAGAGGTTTCGCGCGACGAAGATCACGTGACTGCTTCCGCTCCCCTTCGCGAACGCCGTTATCGTGGCATGCGCACTTTTCTGGGCACCGGTAGTGGCCTGGTGCTTCTGCCTATAGTACTCACGTACGTCTGTGAGCTATACCCTTGATAGTAGCCATGTAATTGGTAGCATTGGGTGATTTTGGGAGTAAATGCACGAAATATTACATACGACGCTGTTCAGGCCACAGAACGCTACAGCATAGCTTTCAAGGCATCTTCGTACTTCCTCATACAAACTATACAGATCAATATGACGTATGGGGGACAGGACCCTAGCGAGGCGAATATATTCCTAATTTATGGGTGATTTGCCAGGATTTTCGTAGGAGTCATTCTAGGGCATTGACAGGGCCTCAGGAGGGTGCTCACAGTCTTTGGGCATGTTATAAACCCCTCGCGATTGCCGTATTACCAATACAGCGCGCGTAGAGCCCGTGGCGGAGGTGTATTCTGATTCCCCCCGCATTTTCTGCGCAGTCTTGCTGAACAACATTCTGCGGTTTGTACCACGTAAAGGGACGGTAATTACAACGATGAGATGCTTAAATTACATCTATATGCATCCGCGTGCGCTATACAGCGACCGGAGGCCTCGCGGCGCGATTATACCCCGAGTTTTCGGGCATTTTACGCAGAATTCGCCCCCGGCTGTGGGTAACAGCTCCTGTGGGCCAGAAGCCTTCCTCGTACATAATAGCATGTTCAACCAGGCGTACGGAGCCCCGCTACGCCTGCTTATGCCCCCGAAAATATCGCAGCAGCAATATATCCT
>BPQB01000205.1:0-13417 GCA_019973155.2 Phanerochaete sordida | reverse complement strand
CACCGCCGCCCTGCTCCCGTCTCGTCGCGTCGTCGCGAACAACACGTCGCGTCGGCCAGGGCAGATCCAAGAACTCAAGGCGCGACATTCGATTTGTTGTACAGACAAGACATTCAAACTACAATTATTGGTGTTCCTGTACATCGATGGCGATCTTCGGGCAGGTCTCCTCATGGGCGGTGAACGAATCTTTGGCCAGGAATAGTCCGCAGAGCTCGCACTTCGTCCACGCGTCTAGAAACTCCTTTTTGGTTGAGAACCACATGATGTCCCCCCAGGGAGCATGGTTGCAGTCGTGAACGGCGGTGATCAAGTACGAATCCTTGCACCTTTGGCAGGTACCAAAGCAACGTCGCAAGTCCTCGCCTGTCAGAGGGCGGGGAAGCGTAGCGATAGTGGCCTTCTCGAGTAGGATATCTGGGTCTTGCACAGGGTTTGCAGGATAACGGGTCTCGACCTCGTCGAGGACTAGGGCACGATAACCTCAGCGCGACGGCATGGGAGACGGAGATCGGACTCACAAGGCAGGCTTAACTCAAGCGGGCTTCCCTCGCCAATATCCGCGGTCTCCCCATGAAGATCTTCGTCGTCCGAGTCGTCCACGTCTAGGTCTACTGCCCCGTTAGGCTACCAAGGTTCAGTGTCATGTCTCGCAGCTTACTGCTCGATTTGAGACGATCCATGGCCACCAACGTCTTGATCCTCGACCGGCGCATGCGCAGTTTAGTGTTCGCGGACTCTGCCCAACGTAAGCACTTGTGTCGATGCAGATAGAGCAGCGTACCGTCTATCCCAGGGCGTGAATGTCCAGATATTTTGCGCTTCTGGGAAGCGGGATGTTTGTGAGAGGCAGACGGCATCGGGGGATGTGTGATTCGGAGGGGGCGCAAACGCGAATGCAATCATATATGGACCTACCATTGACCGCGTATGACCTGGATTGGGGCATCCATGTGGCAGACCCACTTCTGACGATCGACAAGCAGGTTAGCGACTTGGAGCAGAGACGATACTTGTCCAAGCGCCCGCAGTATTGTGCCGCCAATTGCAAAGCAAGTGGGCACGCAATTCAGCGATGTCCGTGGCGCCACCCAAGCACCTTGGATGAGCCGAAGGTAGTCGAAAGTTGATTGCCAAGCTAACGAACGTGGTGCGCAAGTCGCCGAACTACGTGGACGTCCAAAACGGGAAGCGCACGGCGAAGATAGCAAAGCGGGATTGATAGCGTCCAAGCTCGTCGGAGTCTCGAGGGTGGCCGGACGCGATGTACCTCAAGACGTGCAAGCCGCCGGGCTGCGTGCGGTAGGCGACCTCGACACTTTACGACCTAGGGCATCCACTTTAAGAGCGCGAGGAATCGGTGTTGATTAAACGGTCACGCACAATGAATATGTAGCAAACCGCCTTCAGCCATGACATTGTGTACATCGTGGTATTTTACATCGCTAGAGCAGACATTACATTATTTTGGACTACAGAATGCGCTTGGAGCAGGCATGGTCGTGTTCGACCTCACCATCGGCGACCGTAACAGTGTAGCGCACGAAATTGCAATACGCGCACACCCCAAACATCGTCGCGAACGTATCAGGGGCCACTCCGCCCTCATGAGCGACTATTTCAAACGCATCCTCGACGAGAGAGTGCCGGCCGCATTCGTGAGCCAGCTCGGCGACCACATTGTTCCCACAGCCCTGGCAGGAGCGCCATAGAGCGTTGAAAAACGCCTGGGGGACCGAGCGCCGCTCAGCGATCATAGCATGAATGACTTGGAGGCGCCACGGAGAAGTTTCGGACACGGGCAAAAGCACCCTAGGTAGAGTCCCGGCAACTGCGGAAAAGTGAGAACAGGACCTAAGGGAGCCAACACCAAAGCAGCTCACAATCGCAGACAGGGCCAGCGACGGGCCCTTGTTCATGCTCGGGCACAGGCTGGGGGCCGGGGACGGCCTCAGCGCCGGGCGAAGTGGTAGCGCGGTCGGAGTCGGAGTCGGATATGATGATGACTAAAATGTGAGGAATGAGCTTCATGTCATACATTGCTACGCAGTAACGCACCTTGGTTGAATTGGGCGGCTGGTGTAGCAGGGGCTTCCGGAGTCAAGGATTGGCTGGTCTCGCTATGCTGCTCAGAGACAGTCGAGCTGTCTGCACCTGACCTCGTCGTCAGTCAAGAATCAAAGCAGCATTAAAACGAAGACGCCATACCGTTGTGCGAGGCCTGGGGCATCTCAGAGGCCGCGGTGGCCCCGCGAGGCGCGCTTCGGCCGGGACGACCTCTACCGCGACGGCTACCACGCCCTCTACCACCGCGTCGACCTCCTGAGTTCGACATGTGAGCGGGCCCGGAGTCGCGAGCCATTATTGCGATGGTACAGATGTGGGGAGAAGGATAGAGATATTGAAGAAGCGACGGCGTGGCGTGTGCGATGGATGGCGGAGTATGTGTAGAGACGTTGGCGAGAGGCTGGAGGGAAAGTAGACGTGATTCTGAGGGGACCGCCTGTGAGCAGCAATTAGCTTATATGCACGGCCAACAGCGCGTACCGCCGGTTTCGAGAGGTGGAACGAAGTCTACTCAGAGGCTGTCCTTGCGGGGAGGCCGGACGCGCAGCATTACTACCTCAACGTCACAGCTGACTCAAAGATTGTGGAGAGCGGAAGACGTCGTTTAATGCCGTGCGAAGGGTGACGGAATGGCAAACGAGGGAGTGCGGGGACGTCCGGACGCTCGTAGCTCCACAGGCTCGGAGAAGAGGTCGTCGAGGGTGGCCGTTCGCCAGGGAGTGCCCGGCTGAACGTCGCAGGCACAAGGTCCGGGGTGGCAGACCGGGCGCGGCAGGCGCGGCGGGCGCAGCGTGCCAGCGTGCGCAGCAGCAAACGGATGCGTTCTTCGCGGTGGAGACGGTGTTGGATTCCATTCGGAGCTGGCTAGCAGCGGTGTCTTCGAGCGACCCTGGAATTAATGAGGCCATTTCTGGGACCGTGACGGAGACGCGACGCGACGAGGTTGGTGATTGGCGGTCGAGTGGAGCGCGCGTTGTTCGAGTCGCGGGCGCAGTTTCTCAGCCGGGTGAACGCTACGCGACCGTTTTGGGCGGATCCTACAGATGTTAGATCTGAGGCGGCGGCGACGAAGACCGAGCACCCTTTACCTGGCAAAGTGGCGGACAACGTCATCGCGTGGCAGCCGTCCGTCGGGGCCCTTCCGTGCACGGAGCTGGAAGGCGACGGACGGCGCAGGGCGAGCCGGGAATCGCACGAGCCGGCTGATACCAGCACAGCCCGTGGATGGAGGATGTCGAGGCGGCAGAGGTCGCAGGGAAAGCTGAGCTGCGAGTAGTACGAGCAGACGTGGGGGTGGCGAAAGCCAAAGCGCCGCCGTCGCGACTTAGCACTGTCCCATGGAGACACGTGATCGCCACGAGGCTCGGGCGGCAATGAGGCCTAGGGAGGGGGGCCGCGCGCGGCTGAAACCTTGCTTGGGCACACAGCACGTTCGATGGTTTTACTAAGGACATTACGACAATTGTATTGAAACGAAGATACAGCGAATGGAGTAGGGACTCAGTAACACGGGAACCTTACAAACGAAGTACTTATTGAGACGGTAAGCACAAAGACCTAGAGCTTCCGCGCCTTCTTCTTCGCGCGCGAAGGCGAGGACAACGGGGAGCTATCCGTCAAGCCATCAGGGGAGCATGGGTTTACCATGCTGAACCTCTTAACACTCGAGCGGAGCGTAGTCTGGGCGCACGTCAGCAGGTGTCTTGCGGGGCGGACGGGCGCACTTACTCTCGTGCGAGCTTGTCCGCGAGCATGTCCGCCTGCGCACGGTCAGCCGCGCCCGCGCACCGTGGGGCGGCAGGCGCACCTTATCTCTATCCTTCACCTGGGGAAGTGCGTGAGCACGGCGCCACGCCATCGAGCGCGCGACGCACCTCCTGCAGGCACTTGAGCAGCCGCGACCGCTCGTTGTCGAGCCTGTCCAAAACGTGATGTCAGTCACGCGCGCGCTGCCGCCCTGGGAGCCCTGGCGATGGGGTGCCGCCAGGCGCACGGACGGCGCGCCGGCATAAAACACCCGGTGCGGCGTACAGGATGGGCTCCTTGAAAACACGCAAGTGTCGGACTTGCTGTTGTCGGACGTGTAGTGCGTCATGGTAACGCGCCCCATTGCCCACGCGCTGCGCAGCTAAGACTCGTACTTGTCGCGGGTGATGATACTGCCGTCGAAGTCGAAAGCGGGGATGGGGGCGATGCGGTGAGTTTCGTTCATGTTGCGGATATGCTCGCGCTGGAGGGTGTTCGTTGTCGGCCAGTTCTCTATTTTGAGATAGTCCGGAGTGTCGTTTAGGACCATCATCAGCGCAGTCGACGTGAAGCGTAAGGTTTGACGTACCATCAGACTTATCGGTGCCGTCGTCCGACGTAGGTTGCTGCCAATCGGTACTATCTTCCTCGTCGCCACCTGTTTGCCGGGACATACGAGCCTTCTCCTTCTCCGACAGGGCCTGCAGGATATGTGTGAGCATGGAAATGGCGAATGTAAGGTCCGATCGAAGCACAAAGACGTTGTGGCGGAGCTTCGGGCACTTACCTTCACCAGTCTTCGCCGAATGGTGGGACCTGAAGCTGGGTCAGTCCGTTACAAGCTAGGTGGAGTGCTTGTCGGCCAGAAGACCCTTGCGCACGCTGTTCATGCGCTCCACAGTTTTCGGCGTAGACATGTTGGTGCGAGGGGTAGAGAATATCCGAAGGCGACGACTTCGCGGTAAGAGCTTCAGCGTAGCAGGCAACACGTTCTATGGATACGACACGAACCTCTTGTTGTTGCACGGTGCTCCACAAAGTAGCCAGGGCGGGCTGCAAACGGCTAGCGTGGACGAAGCGCTGCGGGGAAGATAAGCGTAGGACAGGAGAAGGAAAGTAGTCACGCACTGAAGAGCCCTGCGCTTTGTGTTCAGTGAGGTATGCAAAGGCGGGATTGAGAAGCGGCCGAGGATGACGGCAAGTGGAGGAGGCGGGCATGTCGGAAAGGCGTAGGAGGGGCGAGGGGCAGCCGAGGGAATTGCAGGATTCGGAGGAGAACTGTACTGAGGCTTGAGGAAGGGTGAGGTACAGCGCGAAAACAGACCAGTGAGACGCATCAAGGAGAGGAGGAACAGTGGCACGCAGGCGAAGGACGAAGACGGGCGAGGAGAGCGGGCGATCGTGAGAACGAATTACCGTGACCAGGTAGGCGCTCGAGGACGCGAAAAGAGGCTGCAGTCTGAATCGGTTCTGATAAATCCGTTATCCGTTCTCAACTATGGGAGACCGCGTAATACTTTGCGTCGTCAGTGTCGAAAGATGTGTGGCGACCAGCATGCAGCCTCAGGCCTCAGGCCTGTATCAGGTGCGCTGGGGCCGAGAGCATTTCGTGGCAAAGCGCTGATTACTGCGAGCAGGACGTGAGTGATGTGATGTAACTGCAACGTACAAGCGAATGCATGCGTACGACGCAGCGGAGTCTTCTTAAGCGACCAGGTCGACGACAAGGCCAACTTAAGTCGTCCCTAGCCTCTTCCTGCGCCTGACTCTCTCCCCTCTCGTCGAGCATTTTGCCCCCACTGCCCCTATTTAAGCTCTCATAGCAATCCCCCCTTACCTGTCGCTCCCGAAATACCCTAACGGGGTCGCGAAACTCAGGATCAGGGTGTGCGCGGGAGTTTAACTCGAGCGAGAGTCTCCAGCCCCGCCCAACAAGGCCGCTGCCCGGCTTAGTAGCGAGGCACACAACGAATATCTACGAAGTACGTCGACGACAATTGGCTGCTCTATGATGCTGCCAAAACGCTGAGGTATTCTCTGTGCAGACCAGACTCACGATCTCAATGCCATATTCATCGACTTTCGTAACGCGATGGGGTTTTACCCCGACCCCAAGTTATACTCTTGAGGGTGCTATCACCCCCCTGGTTGCGCGGCGGGAGTCGGCCTTGCAGAAGGCCAGGCACCCGACGCCGCCAGCCTCGACTGCCACTCCATCACAACATGCTTCCGGCGCGACGAACACGTGCCTACCCTCCCCCGTGCCTACCGCAGCAGCAACTCCCTCGGACGTCAACGTTCAGCCGCCGTCGTTCACTCCTGTCTCGCGCCAGCAGCATGGACAGAGTCCCGCCATGGCGTCACTGCGAACCATAATCCCTCGTTCAAAACTGGCATGCCTCCCTTGCCGCGCGCGCCGCAAGGGCTGCCAACCGCTCAATCCTGAGAGCGAGCACCCCGTATGCAGGTATGAGACGACAAGTACTCCGCCATAATTGGAGACATCGCGCTGACAATACTGGGCTAATTGCAGGCAGTGTGCGAAGCATGGACTGTCGTGCGATTGGCCAGATGGAATGAAGCGGGCCGGTCACAGAAACTACTCTCGCCTAGAGCTGATTCGGTATCTTGCAGCAGAGATGTTTCCCGACGATGCTGAATTCGCCGCCATCATCTTCGACACCGCGCGGGAGCTCGATGCGACGTACCTGAGCAGGAAGCAGAGTGCGCCGAGTGTCACTGCCCCGCTACGCGTCATTCAATACTGTCCTTCTTAGATCTACGAGCTCAGATATCTGCCTTGCATTTTCTGTAATCTATGTCGTATACGCTGTATTCCTGGATCGATTGTCAACCTTATCCCACGTGGACTCAACGAATACCGTATCTCTCTATTGTTACTTGCGACGATGAGCTGCACTACGGTCCGCGATCCTCCGTACTGAGGCAGCTCCCGGCCAACGCGGTCATTCCGACACAGCAGGACGATGCATCCGCGTCGCGCACAGCGCAGAAGATTGCAAGCCAAAATAAACGAAACAAGGCAATACGCGCCACGTCGACGTAGACTCGTGTAGGACATGAGGCGGATGCGCGCGCCATGTCTGAGCAGTCCGCTGAGAGCACTGTCGGTGACTGTGTGGCGTACGTCAAAACGCGCTCCAGATCTTCCTGGACGATGTGTTATCGTTAGCGCGTGGTAGCCCGGGATTCGAAATCACGGATGTATGTCGTTGTCTATTAGCACAGCGCGACGTGCACTGCGGTGGTCGTTTCGCAATGTCTGAGACGGCAGTTTGTTCCCACGGTAACAAAGTTGAAATACGCGCCTGTGGGATTCATCGGCCCCGCTTCCGCTGCCGCCTCGTCCGCCCGCCGCCTGCCTCGTCCGCCCGCGTCTCGCCCGCCTGCCTCTCGTCCGCCCGCCTGCCTCTCGTCCGCCCGCGTCTCGCCCGCCTGCCTCTCGTCCGCCCGCGTCTCGCCCGCCTGCCTCTCGTCCGCCCGCGTCTCGCCCGCTTGCCGCTCGTCCGCCTGCTTCTCGTCCGCCCGCGTCCCGTCCGTCCGACTCGCCAAGCACGACGGTCCTGCTGTTTGCTAGGCACTTTGCTGCTTTTGCACGCGAGTGTCGTGGCTACGCAGTCGTTCCTTCCAAGCCCCGTCCTTTTGGTAGCTGCTTCGCACGCTACGCCATAAGGAGGTCGGCGCAATTCGAGGAGACATCTGGTCAAGGCGACGCGACGCCCCATGGCAGCGAGCTGCGAAGCGGTATGTACCACGCTCTTGCGTCGGATGCGTTGTTAACGTGACCTCAGTTTTGGCCCGGACAGCTTCGCTCTTTAACGTCCATCGATGATGTCCGGCAGCATGTGAGCCCTTATGGGGACGGGATTACCTGGACACCGTACGACGCGACCTGCTGCGCGCCGTTTCCTCACACTGAAGGTCAAATGTGGGTTTCAACCCCGAACGCATGGTTCATTCCTTCTCCGCCATACCAGCCGAAAGGGCAGAGATTCGGGTACTTCAACGACGGGATGCTGGGATGGCATGAACACAACAAGTGGCCCCAGAGGCTGTACCAGCCAGAGCAGTACTCCTTGGCCGCCCCCTGTAACCCACGTCTAGCCAAGCTCCACCAGGACGCTGTGCATGGGCCGTACGCTCTCGATCAAAGTCACATCCCCTTCGCCTTCGCGGATCCCGGTATTGCTTGGATACACCTGGTGAAATCTCGCGACTTCTACCGAACCACCCAGGGCTTTTCGCCTACGGAAGGACTGATCGATCGCCACCTTCTCGACAACATGGAGAACGCCACAGAAGAAGCGAAGCGGCTTGCAGAGCAGACTGCTCAGAGACTCGCCGAGCCCCAGACCAGCGACGTCCCCGTACATATCCGGCAGGTCGAGGTCGACACCACTGTCTACCAAACCAGCAAGGCCATGCAACTCAATCGTGCATATACTGTTCTCAGGTATCATTCCATGGAGTGGTTCGACGCGGTTCTTTGGTTCCGAGAATGGCAGCGCCTCCTCCTCGACTTGCGCGCCTGGATTCTCTGGCTTGACGTCGTGCGTCCTCGACAACTCGATCCCACCTTCATGAAGCCGTTTCCTGTACTCCCCATCAGAGGTGTGATCACTTCGGATCCTGCTCTGGTGTACGACATGTTTCGGGTCGGAGTGCCTGTCTGGTATATCCATAACATCAGCTTCCTCACGACCCAAACCCGCATCCTAGCGGTGCAGAACTTTGTCGATCCTTCCATCTATTTCAGTGCCATTTCGACGATCGAAGAGGACGGCGTCACTGTACCAGCACCTCGACTGGCTTCTGGGCCGCGCCTGCGAAATATGTCCTATCAAGATCTGCGAGTCTACGTTCGCAAGTTTTCCCTCTCGCATTCGCCTATCTACGGTCTCACGGACACAGTCGATCCGGAGATTGTCCGACCCCACTACAATTTCTGTATTGACCCGGTTCCCATCTTCGGGACAAGCAGTAAGTCCCTTTCGTGCGCTGTCTCAGCTACGCCCAGATACATACTGTCCTTTAGAAGCGGTGCCACTCTCACTCGAACAATCGGCGTCGTCGGCAGACGCTGAAGAGCCATCCTCTGGCGTGATCGGCGAATACGAAAGTGAGGGGGCGTCAGGTACGTAGTGTTTCTTTCCGAGCTGTATAAGCCGCTCAATACACTGTAGGTATGGAAGAGTATCGCTTGGACGAGGCCGACGTGGACGAGCTCAAGCGTTATTATCAACCTGGTATGTTCAGTAGACGAGCGCGAAGTATTCTAGCTTATTTCGCTCGAAGATACCGAAGACAAGCTCGTCCAAACGCTCCCAGAGACCGATGCGGATCTCGACCGAGTCATCGAGTCACTCACTTCGACCCTACAGCGTCTGGACGTTCGGGACGAGGCGCCTCGTTCCAAAGGGGAGTTGCGCAAAAAAAAGGTGACCAGACCTCCATCATGGGCCCACCAGAGCGAGAGTCTGTCCCGGCTCGAACATTTCATGCTCGAAAATTTCCGCGACGACAACGGGAAAATGCAGAAATACCACCTTCCCCCCGTCCATCTCTTCTACGCTTCGGAATCAGACTCCCCGCCCGTGGTCCACAAAACGCACAACTGGCTTCGTATCAGACAATGGTGTTTCGATCACTTGTCCCGCGTCGGTGAGCAAGGCTCCACGCCTATGACCGCGCATGAATGGAGGGCTGCGCTGGACGGGCTATACTACTCTATCCCTTACGACTCGAGCGTGGTCAAGCCGAAGTCAGCTCTCGCTGACATCCAAAGGCTACCCTCCGCGCCACCTGAAGCCAAGCGACAACGGACTGGTCCTTCGGGCAATTCGTACAAGTCGAAGAAGAACGAGAAAGCTCAGTATCGGCGCTTAGCCTCCAACATCGACGTCAACGTTCGCTTTGGCGTCCTAGCAGGATTCGACCCCTACGATGCCGACCAGCAAGTTTCGTGGGGCAAAGTCACGCTTAGATCCGCGGATATCGCAGCGCAACCTGGCCATACGCTCCTGCACGAGATCCTATGGGAGCTCTCCGTCGCCAACTTCCGCTTGGAACTGTTGGAGCTTGATCGTGCCATTCTGCGGGTTGTTTACGACCATCCCGACCGCGCCGTCGCTGCTCGAAGGGAGAGTCTTGTTTGTCGCGTCTGGCGCAATGGCCACCTGCGGCCGACGTGGGAGGACACCGATCAATGCGATGTGCTCTCATCGATTCTGTGGGCAGACCGTATTCCAGCTGTGAAACAGCTGGCGTTCGTTCTATCTTCGTGGCCCGGTGGCGACGAGTACAAGACTTGGAACCCCGCGACTGCATGGAACGCCTTCGCCTTTTTCGAGTTCGAGTACAGCGTTTTCTTGTTTTACGCGCGCGCTTTTCACCAACGCTACGGACGTCGACCTATCCTCCCTCTACTTTTACCGAAGAGCCTTGCTCGCCGCTTGTAGAAGATTCACTTCGTTTCGGCGCATTCTGCATCCCTCTCACTGAAATGACATGTATATCGCGAATCCATACATCTTGGTCATCTAACACCCGCACCAGAGGATCCCAGCTCCGTGTGCGGCGGCGTGTCTCGAGATAAGCTCACAGGTCATACCTCAGACCGGTAGTGTGCACTTCGGGTTCCCAGGTCGACACTGTTCCTCGCCACAAGATAGCTCTCAATCCACGGCGCTCGTGCCGCAACGAGTGATGGAAACGACGGCAGCCCCGGCGTTGGGTGATGTCAGACGTGGAGCCGTAAAGCGATGTCGTGGGCCGGAGACCGCGTCAGCTGCGGTAGCGGCTATCTGAGTTACTTCCGCTGACCCATTACAGGCGCTCACTTCATGTATATAGGCCCCAGTCTTCTTCGCCTCACGACTTCGTACCCATTCCCCGTACTCTTTCTCTCTCGCTCTACGTTCAACATGCGCACTCGTGCCAAATCCAAAACCGAGGGTAACACGCAGAAGATAGGTATGGGCCGGTGATCTTTGGCAAACGCTATAACGGTGTTCAAGAGAATCTCGTAGAACCTCAAGTCGAAGTTCAACAGAAAGCAGCTCAAAAGAAACGAGGCAAGCTATGTCTACTCGCGACGAGCGTGACTTCCTGACAGGGTCAGCTGCTGCAGAGATTAGTCGTGGTGGGAAACGTGCGACCAAAAAACGGTCGGCTTACGAAAGTCTCCCATGTGAGTGTGTGCCTAAACCGCTCGACACTGATATTGACGCTCCCTCAAGTCCTCAACGAGGTCGATGTCCAGAAGCCCAAGACGGACAGGATCAAGCCGTCAGATGCCCTGTGGAAAGCGTGGCTGACGTCCGACCAACGACCCCTGTCGGAGGCAGAACTACGCTCTTGCTACAAGACCTGCGCCAACTGTACGACGTCGTACCTCAACGGTACGACTCATCAGTGCGGAGAGGCCCGCCCCTCCTTTGGGAAGCATGGGGGCGAGTGGTGGACGAGTAAGGAGGATTTCCTGAAGATGTGGGCTAGGTGCGGCCTGTGCAAGTTATTCACGTGCAAGTCCTCGTTCGCCGTTCACGAGAAGACCTGCCCGAAGATCGCTGTCGGTGTCGCACCGAAGAAGCAGTAATTGTAGTTTGAATGTCTTGTCTGTACAACAAATCGAATGTCGCGCCTTGAGTTCTTGGATCTGCCCTGGCCGACGCGACGTGTTGTTCGCGACGACGCGACGAGACGGGAGCAGGGCGGCGGTGCCGCGTACGAACAGCGGTGTCCGAGGGCTCGACCGCCCGAGGCGATCACGTGTCTCCATGGGACAGTGCCAAGTCGCGGCGGCGCTTTGGCTTTCGCCACCCCCACGTCTGCTCGTACTACTCGCAGCTCAGCTTCCCCTGCGACCTCTGCCGCCTCGACATCCTCCATCCACGGGCTGTGCTGGTATCAGCCGGCTCGTGCGATTCCCGGCTCGCCCTGCGCCGTCCGTCGCCTTCCAGCTCCGTGCACGGAAGGGCCCCGACGGACGGTTGCCACGCGATGACGTTGTCCGCCACTTTGCCAGGTAAAGGGTGCTCGGTCTTCGTCGCCGCCGCCTCAGATCTAACATCTGTAGGATCCGCCCAAAACGGTCGCGTAGCGTTCACCCGGCTGAGAAACTGCGCCCGCGACTCGAACAACGCGCGCTCCACTCGACCGCCAATCACCAACCTCGTCGCGTCGCGTCTCCGTCACGGTCCCAGAAATGGCCTCATTAATTCCAGGGTCGCTCGAAGACACCGCTGCTAGCCAGCTCCGAATGGAATCCAACACCGTCTCCACCGCGAAGAACGCATCCGTTTGCTGCTGCGCACGCTGGCACGCTGCGCCCGCCGCGCCCGCCGCGCCCGGTCTGCCACCCCGGACCTTGTGCCTGCGACGTTCAGCCGGGCACTCCCTGGCGAACGGCCACCCTCGACGACCTCTTCTCCGAGCCTGTGGAGCTACGAGCGTCCGGACGTCCTCGCACTCCCCCGTTTGCAAATGCGCCGCCCTGCCCAGCGCACTCCTGTCCCTCGGCGATGTTCGCGTCACTGCGCTCGCGTCTTCTGCCCCCCGCTGACCCGCATGTGTTTTAGAGCAGCGCGCGCGACAAGAGCGCTGTCGCTGCCCCACAATGGCGGCCACCAAGCGACAGCCCTCGTCCTTGACGGCCTCCGTTCACTCCTCAAGTCTCCACCATCGGTGGCAATAACAATCGGCTAAATCCACCCTGTGTGCAGTTCCCGGTGCTGTAGAAGATGCGACTCCGCTACCCGCCTGTCGGTATTCAGCGTCCGCCGACGGCGCGTTGGGTAAGCATTATTCACGCCGATTTTCCGCTCGCCAGCTCACGGCGCTATTCGTGCAGAGTTGAGCCAACGAGAACAGGTGACAGTGACGCTCGCCGCCTTCCGAGTTGAACTGAGAGTGGTGCTGTGATATCAGACGACCTGGGCGGGACTTAGTATCTGGAGATTCGCGCCACCGCGGGGCAGGACGGTACGCGCTGTTGGTCGCCCAGATTACGGCTGCTCACAGACGACCGTCTCACAGGAACGCTCCCCCCGTCTGTCACAAGCATCTGAACTGTCCTCTCATCTTACCCCGTCCGTCGTTCGTCTCCCGCCGTCGAACATCCGCCATCTCTGTCTTTCACTCGCCGGTCACCACAACGATGGCCCGGGACTCCAAACTCGCTCGCTCGCCGAAAGAGAAGTCCGACAGGGGCCACATAACGAGCAGCCGCGAACATCTTCGCGACGGCTCGAGCACCCGAGTTCGTCACAAGAAGTCGTCCGTACCGACTCAGAAAGTGCCCGACGCGGTCGCCGCGGCAGGCGGCAGCCGCCAGGCCCTGCAAGAAGGTACGTGTCTCGCACCCAGTACTGCATCGTACTTGGCTGACACCGAGGGTAGGTCAGGACACTCTCAAATTGTACGCGAAACACCGCAAGATTATCAGTACTGCTACGACACCCTTTGGGGCATGTGTGAAGCATCACGCTGCAGCAACTGCTGCGCCGCATAGTGCACCATTCTGCAGCAAGGTGCTGGCCAGCCGGCACTCAGGGTTCTTTGCAGCGGGGCTTGGATAGCTCAC
>BPQB01000204.1:0-13741 GCA_019973155.2 Phanerochaete sordida | reverse complement strand
CAAACAAAAACCCTGCTGTGCCTGAAGCAAGAACCGTACAATTTTTATGAGTTCATCAGCTTATACTAGTAGCTATTTATACAGATGGATGGTTGGGGTGGTTCAAAGAAGAATGAAGAAATCGTACCCGCCAAGTGTTCACACTTTGGCCTGCTTGCACCCTAGTTGAGAGCTCCGATGAAGAAGACTCGAAGCCCAAGAAGAAGACTCGTAAGGTGAGGATATCCTCTGCTATATGACAAGATCCTGACGCATACATCGACTAGCCGAAGGAGTCTGACGTGACCGGTCTCAACCGCGACGCAGCGCAGTGGGTCACGCGACTTCAGCAGCAATGGCGGTGTAATAAGGGCGACTGCGTGTCGATCTACTGCTACATCGATCCCGAGTACAACGAGCATTTCCCGCTTGCCAATAGACACTTCACGACATGGGCCGCAGCTCTGGTATGTATCTACAGAGTCTCTTATATGTTTGATGACTCATTTGCGTGAACCATAGGTGAAGGACGAGGACGGCATCTCGGTCAATCGTCCTCCTAACCATCAAGACTTCCAAAAGCTCACCACGGCTCGCAACGCGCCGCTGTCCGCACAGCGCCGTCGTGCTCAGGCACCCTCCGCGGCGCAGGCTGCGGTAGCTCCGGCAATCCATTTCAACGTTCCTCCGGATCTCTTCGGCGGGCTGCGCCCGTTCGCACCGCCTCCGACGCCTTTCGATCATGCATACAGTGCGCCTCCGGCTAAGCAAGATGGCCTACTACCTCCATACAGCGTCTGTGGGCCTGAGATGACACTCACCGAGTTCAAGGACACTCACCGTGTTCCCGAAGATGTCATCTCGCTCTTAGTGAAGCACGGCTATAGTGGCACACGCACCTTCGCGTTCATTCAGCTTTCCGACTTGAAGGAGATGAAGATGATGGCCGGGCACATTGCAGAGCTTCGCGCTGCAGTTGCCCAATTACGATTTCTGAATTTATGAAGAAACGTTTATATTCCACCCCCGGCCCTACGGGCAGATTTTGACCTCGTGGACTCCGTCACGAAAAACGAGTGCAAGACCGTGGGAACCTTTTTTGTATGCCCCATTAGTTATGTCGATCAAAACGGGGTTAGGGTTGAATACAAAAGTTGAAATGAACCTTGGTCAATTTATGTGGCCTCTTCCTCTATGTATCAAGCCTCGGTAACGTGCACAGCACTACTGGAGGGTACTCCAATCACTGTCGCAACCTTTATATTCTAACCGCCCATGATTTGCGTCCTCGCCGTCGTTGCCGAAGTCGAGGGTGCATGGGCGCTTAGAATCACCAGTGCGGTGGTCTCTGTTGATGCATTGCCACACATGCTATCTATTAGGTACACAGTGAGTACAGGACATTTCCAGCTACTCGAATATGTAAAAATCATCTCTAGAATAATTTTGTGTCGCGCATGAGCAAGCTGCGAGCATCACGTCCTAAGGCGCTAATGCGTCCAAGCAGTGTGCTGACTCCTGAGTGCACTCGCGCTCAGCACTCTTCTCTAACTGCGACCTACACCCTCGACCCCATTCACTCTGGCAGCTGCAACCCGCCATATCTACTCCTACACCACTGCATTTACATTGCCGCCCTCACCTCTCCTTGCGGATCTGTGCTAGCTGTCCACCCTCGCCAGCACAGACTTCTTTCTCTGCTCTGCACCCACCCACACGCCCGACTGTGTCGCCTCGCGCCCTTGCCCAGCCCGGCTGAAGCCATCCAACAAGCACGCAAGTTGAGGTCTTCGCCGTCTGCACCTTTGCGCCATAGCTCGCCGGCCCCTCGTGCCCTCGACTGCGTCATTGCCGATGTGCAAGCTCCACGACAAGAATGTCGGCGATATCATGGAAACTCACCGGAATAGCGAAGTAAGGCCATGCAACGACGCATTCCACGCGCGCACGACGACGCCATGTCGAGCTGCATGCTGCAAGGAGTTGAACAGTCAGTGCGACGTGCAGCGGCACAAGTGAGCCAGAACGCACCGAGTCAATGCTCCGCCGCCCGCCCTAGGGCCGGACAGGTGTGTTTCCGCTTGCTGTGTCTTCGTATGCGCTGCTGAGCATGTTGCCAGTGCCCGAACCTCGCTCGCCGGACGCAAATCTATCGAGGAACGTCAAAATTGATCCATGCAAAGCGAACGAGAAGACTTGCTAGAGTGCCGACATATGTCAATGCAGATGGCCTGGACGACAGCGTCCGCGTCTTGTGCGCCGTGCGGCCCTCGCCGAACGCTCCCGCGTGTGGATCTAACGAGAACGCGCCTCGGCTGCCCTCTGCAGCAGCATCCGCGGATGCACGGATGCTCAACTGGTGCGTGCACGCAGTCGTCTGGCTCGTGTGTGGTCATCTGACTATATCGGCCACACAGACATCCTCTTGATGCCGCTTGCTGGACGTATTTCTGGTGCAGGACGTCAAAATTGGCCCCCCAAGCGCAGACATAAGGACTCGCCGGGACGTGTGTGCGCGGCGATGAGGCCAGCGGGGAGCAGCGTGTGAGTGTCGCGCGTCGCGCGTCAAGCTCTGGCAGTGATTGATTGTCAGCAAACCTCGTCCCCGGCGCACGTGAAGAACAGACCTTCATGATGATCTGCGGCGGCACCCAGAGGCAGGGAATGAGGTGCGTGGAGGCGGTCCTCTTGTGCACACGCAGTCTTCTAACCGCGTCAATTGCGCAGACGCCCCCTTGATTCCGCTCATTAGATGACGATCCATCGCGGAACATCGAAACTCCCCCGCCCAAAGCACAGAATCAAGCCGCGCGGCTGCGCACCCGGTCTATGTACCACCCAGCAGGCCCATCGTGGCTGCAACAGACCGCGACCAGTTCGGAGGTGACTGGCAGCATGCCTACCGCAACCGACCGTGAACGCTCGTGAGAACGCGACCTGTTGGAGAACGGCAAGACGTCCTCCGACCCTCCGTCGGCATCGCTGCGCGACACACCTACAACCTGGGGCACCACCGTCCAGTCGCCCGAGCTGCCGCTCGTCTGGTCCACCGCATACGAGCATGGAGAGCACGTTGGTCAGAGCGGCCAGCAACATGTCAGTGGTGACGTGGCTTAGAGATGAGTACTGCGACCAGGATTGGTGCGATATGCGTAGACTATAGCTAGCCATGTAGCGAGTACACGTAGCATAGTATATCTAATGGAACACTTTGTATCTTATCTTTCAGTTCACCGGACCGGGAGGGCTACAAGAGTTTGAATGCCTGTGCGACTGGGGCCTTGCCACCGCACGCACATCGTGTAGAGCTCGTGATCGCACCGCGCCGCTGCGTCCGCACTGGTACCTGCCGCGGTATGTACGACATACGCCACGACCTTGACATCGCTCGCACAATCTGATGCCCTTAGACTGCGAAGCCTGCGCCACTGATCGGCCGACGCGCCTGATCGTCGTCGCGTCCGACGTGCACCAATGGCGCGGCGAACATTGGCGTGAGTGCGCGTGCGAGGGTGCGCCCGACGCGACTTGGCCGCTGCGCGTCGAGCGCGTTAGCGCCCAACGCTCCTCGTCTCGAACCACGACGTCACCGGACCCTCGAAGTCGCTCGCGTCGCCCGCCGCCCTCGCCACGCCGTCCACGGTGCCCAGAGATGTTGTGCTCGCCGTCTCTATCGTTCTCCGCGCTGTCCGCGCCTCCCTGCTCGCTGTCCCACCCCAGCAGCTCGTCGCCAGCCCCCGCCTCCCTCCGCCGCCCTAAACCCCTCACGCACTCGCCACCGCCTTCCTGGGCCTTACCAAAGGCATTTGACACGGCCCCAGACCCTTCGTACGCCGTCCGCGCGCCCCTGCACGCTGCGGCCGCTCGTCTTCGGCCTGCCGACCCGCGCCCTCCACACCCTCGACCGCGCCTCTTACGACGGTGCTCGCCGACCTGGCGCCCCCGGAGACGATGTCTGAGTAGTCGGGAAGTGTGATGCGCCGTCCAATTTGGTGAGTTTTTGTTCTGGTCGCGCTGCCCCCTCCCGTCGTTGTCCGGCTCTCCCGGCTCATCCGCCACCCCAGACGCCCCGCTCTCGCACTCTCTCGACCGAATCCACGCCCTCGCAGAAGACCAAGACGCTCGTGCGCCGCGCTGCACACCCTAATTTGGTGCGCCCATCCTCACTTCACCCTCTGCGCGCGCTGACCGCCTCTTTCTAGCCGCACAGGCCGACCTCTCCCGCACGGATCTGGCGGCGCCGAGCCGCTTTCGGCAGCCCAGCCGTCAGATATCGGGATTTCGGTGAGTTCAGACTGTGCTGTGGCCGGGCGCCACGCGATCTGACTCGGCGACCGCAGCCGCCGTCGCCGCACGCCTTGCAAGACGCGCGAGAAGAACAGCACCGCGGCAGCCCAGCTCGCGCGCTCGGCGCAGCGCAAGTCCTTCACCGCGGAAGGAAGGCCTAGCCGCGGACGACGCTAGCGGCACGGTTGCGTCAGCACAACGAGGACGACGCAGGCGCGGAGACCCACCAAGTGGCCGGCTGGCTTGCATTCTCGCCCAAACGACACCGAACGCGCCGCGTGCAGCGCATCGAACGGCCCGCGCGACCACGGGCGTGAAGATCGCGCGGGCGCGAACTCTGCCGCGAGCCAGAGCTGCACGCGAGCGCCCTGTCCGGCCAGTCAGCGCAGACCACAACATCAGAGAGGCGGGCCGACGACTCACCGCGAGCGTCGCGCCCCGCGCCGTACACATTGGCAGGCACGCGGCCCATGCGTGCCGTAGGACGTGCATCGTCACGTCCTGCGATATCAGTCCAAAGTTGCCGCCCGCCCGCCATCTGCGGGCGGTGTACCGGCAGGCACGCGGCCGTCGCGTGCCGTGGGGCGCGCCCGCTGGCGTCCTGCGACTTCAGACCTTGCCCACCGCCATATACCATCTACGAGACACCGAACGGCAGGCGCGCTGGCCTGCGCCCTGCGATGTTAAATACACCTCGCCGCCGCGCAGCACCTCTGCGCGGCGAACCGGTAAGCACGCGGCCTTCGCGTGCCGTGGGACGCGCCCGCTGGCGTCCTGCGAAGTCAGCCCTTTCCCGCCGCGGTCTACGACTTGCGAGCAGGCGAACGGCAGGCGCGCGGCCTTCGCGCGCAGTGGGGCGTGCTGATCTGCGCCCTGCGAAATCAGAGACACGCCGAGCCGCTGCTCCGCGCGCGAGGCGTAACGAGCGGCGGCGGGCGCGCGCGAGGGCGCCGCCAGGGCACGCGAGGCTGAGAGGAAGCGGCGTCAGCTCAGCTAATGGCACAAGAAGCAAGACGGGACGTGAGCGAGCGCACCGCGCTGCGCTGCGCCGGCCGGGGACGACGAAGGGCGGGACAGGGCGACTCACCGAAGGTCCACGAGCCGCGGCGGCGCGGTCGCGAAGGCGGACGAGAGCGGGCAGCCTGCGAGCCCTCGCGCTGAGGCGCGGAGGAGGCGAGGCTGCGGGTCGACCGAGCGGGCGCGGTGAGGAACATGCCGACTGCGGAGACGATCAGCAAGGGTCCGCGACGCCGCGCGAAGACTCACCGGAGAGGACGAGAGCAGCGACGACGTTGCCTTGGCGCGAGAGCGTGCGGCCGACGCTCCGACCAGCAGCGTCAACACGGCCGTGTCAGGTCTGTGTACGATGACCATGTGCGCAGTGAGCACAAGGTTCATGGGGACGCCGCGCACTGGCAGTCGACATCTGCAAACAATATCCGTAACTTCCCCGCCCACGCAGGCAAGATGGACAACCCCGATGCTGCGCTCTACAAAGAATGCGACGCTAAACGCCATGCACCACGTGAGGCCGTGGTGAGGGTGGAGAAAGGCTTGCTAAGGGTAGTAGTATTAGTCTGTTACACAAGCATAAGCATTGAGCGACGCACACAGCGTGAGGCAAGTATGCTGCTGCTGCAGAGTAGTCTATAGTGCAGCATAAAATAATTGAACTTAGAAGCTCATGCATGAAACTTACCGAATGAAGAAATCGTGCCCGCCGAGCGCAGCTTCGGCCCGTTTCCAACCTAGTGGGCTCGTACTGATTTGAACTAACTGCACGGACGTGGCCGAACGCGCACCGTGTCCGCTCGCGCGCGCGACGTCACGGTGATGCGCGTCGAAACCCTGCATAATGATACCCTCGTATTTGGACTCGCATCCGCTTTGTAACTGCTGTCTCAATGCTTTTGTCTCTTGCTACATAGTGTCTGCTGCATGTACTGTACAAACGAGCTCTAAAAATATCCTGCATGTGTAAAGTATCCTTCTGCATCCTCGGGAGTGATGACATCCATTGCTTCGAGCATATCGTATATGGCTGCCTCCGGGCGAGCTGTAGAGAAGTATAGATACTCGCGTCTGATGTGGGCCTTGATCTTGGAGAACGCCTCTTCGATAGGGTTATAGTCAGGGGAGTATGGCGGGAGGAACTCGAGGCGAACACCTAAGATCATCAGGTGCACTGTACTCATAAAGCAGCAGAAGAACCTTACCCCATTTATCAGCGAGCTCAGCGAGCTCCTGTGAGTGGTGGATGATGGCATTGTCAAGTATGAGAACGCTTCGTGGGCCAGGGAATGGCGACGTGAGAGGAAGCTACCACAGGTCAAGGTGAGCGCATATACACAGCTTGAGCAACAATGAACGCACGACATCATGTTCAATGAACTCCAGGAAAGATGCTCGCGTGAACGAGCCCTCTCGCACAGAGCTCGCGAGCATCCCGTCTACCGTCATAAACCCCAGCGCGGATACTCGCTTCCCTCGCACAAACACATCCACTTTCTCTGCCCTGTGCCCCTTCTTTGCTCGACCTCTACGCCTATGGCACGTCCGATCGTCCTTCGAGGTTTCGTCGAGGCAGCCCAGCTGGTAGGGCTCGTATTCGCCCATTCGGAAGCAGAAGTCGCCGCGAACAATCTCGTTGCGCTCCCTCGCGATCTTGCGGAGCTTCTTCATCGAGAGCCCATTACGAGCAAGCTCTCGTAGGATGGTGGTGTAGTGAACAGAGATGAAGCGATTTGTTGCCAGTAGATCCTGCAGCTCATCCAGGAAGTAGTCGGGGCGATGCCGGACAAGGCGCAGGAGATAGTAGACGTCGTCTAACTCCAGCTTCCGAGGTCGGCCCCGAAGACCAAATTTATGCTCCACCACATCTCCAGTAGTCCTCCAAAGACTCCAGATGCGCCAGAAAGTCCTCTTTGAGAAGCCGACGCAGTCTAGGATTTGGTGCAGATCGAGACTGCCTTGCTCATAGAGACGTACAGCAGCAAGCTTCACGTCGCGGCTGATGGTACGGCGAGGCATAGCAGAATATATAGCCAGTAGCGAGATAATCCACGGGTATAGCAGATAGAGACGAAGCGGTCGCAGGTCGCGGTGGTACAGGCAAGAGCGAAACGTCCGACCGTGTCCCGCGGCACGTCGGGCACGACGCGCCTGGGCCTGGGCGGGCGCTTACAAGCTCCACCCTTCTCGTCTTCTCTCCCCCCCCCCTCTGGCCTAGTGCCATTTTTTATGCAAAGTGCTGTAATTAGCATCATGATAATCGATTAGCTTAATTAACAACCCCCCCATATTCACAGTGCTTATGTTAACGCTAATGGCCATTATAATAGTGTTAATGAGTGTTAATGAGTGTTAATGGCTTGCTAATTTTTGGGTCACAGCACATTTCTACAGCAGCGATAGGCCCAGTATGGTTTCTAAAGGGTGTAGAGCCATGTACAGTGGTATCAGAAGAAAGAAAAAGGTGGAGAAGCGCAATTTTGAAAAATAAAAAAATGACCCAGGCAGGAATTGAACTAGCAGTCTCCTTGTGCTAGCCACAAGGACAGCGTGTTAACCACTACAGCAAGTGTTCTACATTAACGCAGAGCGGGTTGGCATGATATACCATTTGTTCTGGACTTCAACGAATTGCAGATTTAGGCTCCGTTCGGTAGCCTTGCTTAGCCACGCTACGCTTCGCCAACATCGGCGTCTGCTGCGTTTTGAGACCCAAACCTCGCCCGCTCAGGAAATCCCGAGGCAGACGCCGGGCCGTAGCGTAGCAAGCGCCGAGTTGGTGTGGCTAAGCAAGGCTACCGAACGGAGCCTTACTGGCAACTCACTGATCTCATTGGCCACCCTTGCCTTGAACTAACATTGTCCAATCTCTTTCAACTGGATGTGAGGGTGTGTTGACAGCACATAGCTGTCTCCACATGCCTGCTGCAGACCTTAGAGTAGAAGTTGCCATACTTGATAGAGCTACATCCAAGATAGAACAGAACACTCAGTTTGAAATATGATATAGGCGTAGCCATGCTCTGCAGAACCACTGACTATGATATATATTATGTTCACCTCTGTGAATATAGAGTGGAACCCCACATACAGTGTATTAACCCACTCATAACACTCATATAAGCACTATTAGTGAGCCAATAATTGATTAAATGGATAGCTGGATGTTAACCTGGCAATAACTGAGGTTTAGCTGTCTCATAGCACTATTAATGCATTAGCAGCCATAACAATAGATAACACAGTAGTAATTAGGAACGAACAAGCCCTTAAACCTGATATCAAACATTTAACAGCATAATCCACCAATAGCATTTATAATGCAGGCTTAGTATTAATCTAAGAAAACAAGGTTTTCCAGATGTTGATGTAGACAGACAATCATCCACACACAGGGAGATAGGAAGAGTAAGATAGTTGGTACCATCCTGACCCTCGGCCCCGGCTACCGGCTGGCTGTGTGTGGTGGGGCTGGGTCTGAGGCTATGTATCGCGTTGACAGCCTAGAATCTCCTGAGAGCATCGCTGCGGAATGTCTTAGAGATGCTTGACCTGCGGGCCGGTGGTGCGGTCCCACTAAATAGCTGTGGTAGGCATCGTCGCTACACAGATTTGCTGTGAGTCTGCTGGGCTGCGTGATTTCTTTCGAGGGTGCTGGCATGCCGAGTAGGGGCCGCAGATGCGGAAAGCGCGGCCAACGAGTGGACGGTACGTTGCTCTTCGTGGCGCACTCTGCTTTCAGGGAGGTCGGATTGGCGAGGGAGTCAAGAACGGGCGCGAGACGGAACGCACCTGGTACGTCTGGGGTAGCCGCGGTCGTACGCTTTGCAGGGCACTAGGATCGAATCGAGCGAAGGTCAAACAAGCTACACAGCGACGCAGTAGGGCCAGACTCACCAGAAGCCTGGAGAAGCGATCGGACGCGGGCGATCGAGGCCTCAGCGACGATGACGACTTCGTGAGCTTGGTGAGCCTGCGGAACGGTCAGACATACGTCAACGAGTATTGCTGCAGCTCATACACACCATTGTGCGACGAATCGAGGTGGGCAGGGAGCGGAGGGTAGAACGGGTAGTGCGTGCCGCGAACATGCTGGCTCGGTGCTTTATAACGCGGCAATCGTTTTAGCGACCGCGCGATCGTACGACAGGCGGCCTGCACAGATCTTTCGAGTGCAAAATGCGGGGTGGCACGACAAGCCTAACAACCTCGGGGTTTGTGAACACGTCGGCGATGGACAGTCTGGATTTTATAGCTCGGGAACAGAGGGACATGTGAATTGCTTCGGGCGCAACATGGTCCATGACGAGTCTTACCTAGGGGCTGCTGGTCGACGTCGGTGTCGAACTCGACGACGCGCCCGGGCGCCTTTTACATTGCTCGTGCGCGTGCCACGTGAGCGCACCGGTTTTGGCGGGAACGTCGTGCCTTCTGCTGCCTCGAGCATGTCTGCGTCCTCCATTTGCTCTTCCCCACGGATCTCGATCGCGACTGCCACTCATACCTGGCTGGAAACGTCCCACTCAAGGCTTTGCAGCGGGTATCGAAGTTTCTCGGGGACGGGGCAGGTACCGCACACTACGAGTCGTACAGCACCTGGAAGGGTTGGGCAAACCCGCAAGGTTGTCATTCTGCGGGAGGTAGACTACTTATACTCTACAGGAATAAGGTAGCACCGGAAAACTAATTTACTTCGGATTTCTTCGGATTTCGACAGCGGGAACTTTCCCACCGCCGTCTTCGCCCTCTGCCTCGATGGCGCGGGGCGACATGCAACCCGAGAACTCGGAGAGATCGCCTGGCGCGGGAGTATCATCGCGGCGCTGAGCAGTACGGAGACCAAAGAGCTGTGATCATTGAGCTTAGGTGCGTATGCACGCGCTTGCGCAGTAGCTCGATATTTGCTGATCTACAAGTCGTGCGACAGCCGAAGCCCTCCCTCACTTTGCAGCGTCCAAACGGACTGGAAGGTCAGTTCCCGACCGCATCGTTGCGCTTACCGCGTCCCTGACATGCTCTAAATGATATGGGCCATCCTTTATCCTCAATATCGACGCTCGAAGAGGCGCATGCAACTCGGAGAAGACAACGATATACAGCCGAGCCGAACAGGCATCCTATGATACCCATTCCCCACCTTTCTGCTTATGCAACTTGGTATGTATCACTTGTCATTCACTATGAATACTGCTGATTTCCTTCGGTAATTTAGCGTTCTCTCCGCACGGGGGTGGGCCTCTTATCGCTAAGGTGCGATCAGCTGCGACTCGATCTGGAGGTCTGTACTGACATGATGGACCCCAAGACCGCCTAGAGAGCTTGAACATGGATGCCAGGATCAAGCCAAGTTCTTACATGCTGCGCTCCCACAAGCATTCCTCCTACGATGTTCTGTGTCTCGATCCTCGTGGTGCGTCCCTGTATCCTGTGCCCCTCGTCGATACATACTGAGCGTTATTGCAGGCAGCGATCCTTTACAAGATGTACTAGCATCCCTCAATGGATATTCAGATGCTCTCGCGTGCTCGTAGCCGCGCCCCATGGAAACGAACAAAAAAAAAACCCCGATCGTTCGCTCTGTCATCCCTTCGAGCGAAGCTGCTCATCAAAGCGTCGCGGAGCCGGCGCAGCCCCGCAATTTTGACACGCTCACCGTGCTTGTTGAACGGTATGATGCGAGCTCCTGGGGCGCTCGGTGGGTCTTTGTGGGGTATCCGAAGGGCGGGTTCTGATCAGAGCGGCAGGTGCGGGCTCGAGGTCCGCGCAAGCTTCGCCCTCGACGACCAGGCCGACGCGTACCCGGATCATCGTAGAACCTCGACCGACGGCGACTCCTCCGTTCAACATGGTGAGCATCATGTGCATGCTCCGAAGACCAGCTCTGCTTCTACCGTATCTCGTGAGCAGCTTCCAACGAGCAGCCGAAGTTTGTGTGCTTATTACGGCGACAGATACCTCTATGTCATGGCTACGACGTTGGGGCCTTGGCGTCAGACAAAGCCTAGGGCAAGGCGATGACCAGGACTGAATAGTCCCAAGGTGCGTCCCGCTTTCCTTCTCGCTACGTTCCCTAATTCAACGCTCCTGCAGATACGCTGTAGATCGGCGCAGAACTCTGCAGCGCAGACGCCGCGCGCGAAAGCGCGTACGCCTCCTGCGTCGCAGCAGGCCCAGTCACCAACCGCAGCCGCGCAAACCATGCCCGTACCCGTGCGCAGCGGATCGAGCGGTGCGTTTGCGGTCACCTACGGCATGCTCATGAAGCACCAGCTCCTCGACACGCCGTACACGCCGCACGCCGGCGCGCTGCCAGTCGCGCAGGGCGCGGCCTCCGAGCCGGGCGCCGACAGTGTCGTGCGGCTCGGCTCCGAGACGGCGGTCGTCGATGCGTACGCGACGCGGGCGGGCGCGGGCAGCTATCCGAGGCCGAGTTCCTCTGCGTCGGCGCGGCGATCCCCTGTGGGGATGGCAGACGTCTGGGCGTACCCGCGGGGGCTGCGGCACATCGAGCACGAGCGTATGGCAGCGGCGTCGAGCCAGGCGTCGCTGCGGTACCCGGGGTCGCAGCGTATATACGGGTATATACTACTCTTGCGTGCGCGACGCGATACTGATTACTCGTCCGGGCCCTGGCAGATTCCGCAAAAAGGCCAATTTGATGGTACGCGCGCAGTTCCAGGTCGAGCCTGCAGGTGCTGACGGCTAGCTCCAGGATCGTTCGTAACGAATATCAGGATCCAGACGTGCTCTGCAGCGACTCGGATATACTCGGTATGCACAGCATCCTTTGCCCCACGCCCATCTGACATGCGTCGTAGACTCTGTCATTCCGATATCCAACTACGCGGCGTCGGACCCCACTATCCTACGGCGACCATCGTCTACAGCGGACACAACCGGCCTGCCAGGTTCGCATGCGCCGTCTTCCTGGCGAAGGAGTCCATCGCTGTGCATTTATGCTGGCCACGTCGCAACTCTCGTTACAGAAAGCGTGCACAGCATATATCACAGTTAGTGATTTGCTTGGCTCGGCTTGAAGCCAGAAGCGGGCCAAGCCGAGCCGCTGCAAGCCAGGCCAAAGCCGAGCCAGTTGCATTGGCTCGCGCAGGCTTGCGGCTTGGCCTAGAGGTCAAGCCAGCCGAGCCAGGCCAACGAAGCCGCGGCTTACAATACACAAATTACAAGCTCAGGCAGCGTTGAAGCCGCCCAGATGCGATAGTACGTGTTAGTTCGGCAGTTTGGCGGTGAACGTACCTGGTCATCGTCTTCGAAGGACTCCCAATTTTCCCCGCCGGAGAGAGCGCTATCAGCTTCTAACGCAGAACATAGTGCTTCGCTGGGGCGGTCGCGCGAGCGTAGATCAATCCAAGTCGTCACGGTCATGCTTTCCGAGACCAACGCGGCTGTGAGTAGGCATCGCCTGTGCATGAAAACAGATGACTCACAGTGTGCAGCGGGACTCGAGCACTACCGCACCTTTCTCTTGTGCAGTGCGCGTTGGAGAGTACCATCGAGGTCACCGCGTGCGCTGATCTGTTCGAACACTCCTCCTCTTGCACATCCAGTTACGGTAGACATTGGCACGGCCAGTGTGCTCCTCTCGCGCAGATTTCGGCTCTGGAATCTGCAACGCCGCATTCCCTGTTCATCCTCTTCGCTAACACGCAAGGGCCTGCGGCCTACAACGCACGCGCTAGCCCCAGCATCGTTTTTGGTCAGGTCGCTGTGGAAGAGGCGGCTACTTTATGCGCGGTGGTGCTTCCCATGGCAGTCGCGCTCAACCTCACCGTCAGCGAATCACCGTCAGCGACAGACGCGCAAACGGAGACGCCGTCGGCGCACTCGACGCTGAACAGGCCCTCTCGGGCACAACCAGCTCTTTCCTGTGCCTGTGCCGCATACAGAGATAGAGCTGGAGGTTGCTTCCTTGCTCGGCGTGCCTTACGAGCTCAACCGTCAACACCTCCCTAATGCGGACACAAGCCGCGGCTCAGGCCAAAGCCAAGCCTCTGGCTTATGGCTTGTCATGGCCTGCGGCTTGGCTTGTCCGTGAGCAAGCCTGAGCCGGGTCAAGCCAAGCCAAAGCCCCCGGCTTTCGAGCCAAGCCGGGCCAAGCAAATCACTAATCACAGTGCAGATCACTGCCTTGCACCGCGCTGGCGCTGGACGCGTACTTCAACACGGCACGCTCCCGCCGCAGGATACGGCCTGCCAGAGCGAAGGGCGAATATTCCCGCGGGCGTCGAGATACCCAGCCGAGGCGCATACGATGTAGCGACGGTCACTTGCATATCCTGGACTTTGTAAATAAATGAAGGTGAATATATAGCAGGTGGGTGGTTCTTGCTAGAACTACTGCATGTGCGTGCGTTGCGAAGACGGGATGATTATGGGAGAGATTATCACAATGGGGACGATTATATGCTATGAATGGATGAGTCTGTGTTGTACATGTGCCCTGGCT
>BPQB01000203.1:0-14033 GCA_019973155.2 Phanerochaete sordida | reverse complement strand
ACGGCCGAGACGAGACGAAACGCGAATGAAAAATGTATAGTGGGCAGCGATGTGATAGTAGTAGAACAGCGAACCAGCGCCTCGGGCGCTTCCTATAACAATTACCTGCCACGTGATCGTGTCGCGTGCGCTCTGCGCCCGCTTGCTCGCTCGCGTACAACCCTCTCCCCGCTACAACATCTGCAAAAAGCCCTCGAGTTAATTAGTACTCTTTGCAGGCTATCTCAGCCCTATTCAACCTAGCTTGCTTCTATTTGCCTATTTGACCTAAATGTTTACTATTTGAGACCTAAATGGCCTGTTTACCTACTAGTTAACCTTTTTAATATCTAAAAATTCTATTTGACCTATTTGTATAGTGCTTATGCTCCATACAACCACTTCTTGCAAACTATTTGCCCTATTTTCTGCTCAGGAGTACTAAATAGCACAGAGAGTGGACAAATAGTACGGAGATAGAATAAAAAGAGGGTGAATAGAAGTCAAATAGAAGTCAAATAGGAGTCAAATATCAAATTACCCTCTGACAAATAGCGCTATCCACCTATTTCATCTATTTAGTACTATTTAGTACTTTTACGCACCAGAGGTTTTTGCAGATGAAAGCCCCCCTACGCGAGCGAACAGGTGGGGTCCCATTCCACGCGTTCGAGCTCGTGCGCCAACGTCTCCTCGAAAAGGCCGGAGGATCTGGCTTCCTGCACGACGGGGGTGGCCAGCTCGCTCGCCGAGCGGATCGGCCCCATGCGACGCAGGACCGAGGGTCCTCTCGCGAAGTTGTTCTTCCAATGAGCGTCGCCCTGAGGACCCGCTTGTCGGTCGCACAGAAGCCCGACGTGCTTCAGGAACCAGCCTTCGAGGCTAGCGGTCCAGCTGCCAGGCCATCGGAATGACAGCATGACGACGTGCGGCGGTGGCCATAGGGTTAACCTGCCTTCGAAGGTGCCCAAAAGCACAGCGACGAGGGGGTCGTCGGCCAGGTCGTCGTAGACTTCGGAGTACAGCCGGTCGGCAGGTTCTCCCACGGTACCTCTTTCGTATGCGATCCATGCACCCGAGGGGGACGCGAGGGCGTCGGCGACTCGGGCGTTCCCTCCGAAGAGAATCGCCAACCTCCACACTAATCCTCCGTAGAAGAAGAGACGGCAGAATTGCGGGTAGCTCGCGATGCGTTCGCCAGCTCGTACCCAGGCAACGTAGTAGTTGAACGGGCTCTTTGGGTTGCGCGCCAGAAGAGGAGTTTCCTGCCACTCCTGCGTTCAGCTCGGCTTGATCGCGCTTTCTTCGACATGCTCCAGGATCCGCTCGCGATGCTTGTCGATTATCCATTGTGAGTAGTCGGCTGTGAAGAGGGGGCGGAAAGGTAAACCGTGCTTCAACGCCGTGGTCCACAGGTCGACGCGCTCGACCGGATGCTCCTCGCAAGTGAGCACGAGATGTAGCAGGAGCAGCTCCGTGGCCGCGGGGTAGGTGATGCGGCAGTGCCGTATGAACGTGACGTCTCGCGAGGCGACTAGCTCCGAGGACGCGATCGGGGTAGCTGCGCCTTCAGCGTGAGTGAGGCTTCGCGCCACGAACTCCTCGATGGTGCGGACGACGGAACTCTTGAGTTCCTCCACGGTGGTAGGTGTGACGGCTGGGCGACCCGGATGAGCGAGTGCGAACTCGCTCGCATACCTACATCCTTTGGCGCCGGTACTTTACGCGCGCCTGCCACGTAGACGTCCTCTAGCACTTACCACACACTCGCAGTCTCTCTTCGTCTGTTCCTTTCTCTCGTCGTCTACGTCGCCTCATCTCTGTTTCTTTCTATCTTTTGTCTTGCTCGTCTAAAATACATCTCTTTTCTCCTCTCACCCGCGCCTCGCTCCGCTCGACGCGGTTACCAAAGGCACTCTGCTCCGTCACCTCGGGAGCCCTCAGGCTTGCGCCATCGGACGTCCCAAGAAGAGACGTCACAAAGTGGACACTCAGGGGACAAGCCTGAGATAAGGCCTCCTCGGGATGTCGTCACGACAACCCTCGTCATCCAACGACCCGGGTACCGGCTCAGCGAACCCTGGACCAACGCCGGTCCCCTCGGAAGGCGAGTTCATCGCCTCACAGTCTGCAAGACCTCCCGGGCGCGCCGATACACCTCTCAGCACGCCCTCATACTATCCGCCTGGCGCGTACATCACCGCCCCTAAGGGCCCAGGCGGAACACCCGCGACGAGACGCTCATCATCCGCCTCGGACGCGACCGTGAGAATGCCCGAGTGGCCGTTCGTTAACCCACTGGAGATGGGACATTCGCAACAGCTGCCGTCCGTAGCAGAAGGCGCGGAACCCTCGCCGGTAGCTGGCGGCAGCCCATACACGGTAGTCTCGTCGGCGGCTCCCACGTCATACGCTGGAGAAGACGAAGTAGGATCCCAGTCGGTATACCTATCGCATCCGGTGGAACGGAGTATGTCAACCGCTAGCCGGCGCTCAGTAGCTTCAGTGAAGTCTATAGACTCACAAGGAAGCGACGAGTCAATGGTAGGGGCCATACTCCGAAGAAAGTGTTCCTTACCGGAGGAATTACGATCGCAGTTGCCGGGGCAGCTCGTCCTGCTCTACCTAGAAGGGCCGCCCAACGGTCTATCGCTGTCTAGCCGCGTGGACGCTGTACTGACCATGAAGCTCTTAGGATCAGAAATCGAACAAGTCCTTGTGGAATTCATGGTGCCGCAGGCTAGGCAGAAGATTACGAAATACGTGTTTCGGCTGGTCGAACCCGTTCTGGAGAACCTCACCTACGTTCGGAAGGAGTTTGATTCCATTTTGCGGTCACTAAGCGCGGCCGCGGGGCTATCACCTCCTTTCCAGATCGACGCTCAAGGAGTGATCTTGAACCTGCTCCAAGGGTCGGACACTCTGCTCGAGATTCGAGCGGCGTTCATCGAGCTGCAGGGCCGCATCAAGCAAGCGAAACGACACTTCCGGAGAGGATTAGCTACGCTGCTGGGCGTCCCTGAAGCTTCGCCAGTCCCGTCGGTTTTCGAATTCGACGACCAAACCCTTGCCTCCCGCCATCCGGAGGATCTCCTTCGCAAAGTAGTCCTTCACTCGAGAGGCGTGGGGCGGCTAACGCACGAGGAGTTGAGACAGCTCGACGAAGGGGCCCCGCTGCCGGCGATCCTGAAGGGAAACGAAGCCTATTGGAAAGCAGCCTTCGGCTCCCCACGAGCTTCACCGTCTGTAGACGAGGAGCAAGTGGAGCGTCACCTACTAGGTGACGGCTCTCGCGCTTCAGCGGCCTTCGTCCCTAAGGAGATCCCTTCACCGGAGGCTGACCGACCCATCGAGAGGACGGCGAAAGGGAAGGCGGTCGCTTTCCAAGCGACAGAGGAAGCGACGACTGCAGGCCCTGGACCCTACGCCGCCCGCGTAGAAGACGCTACTCCGTCGGATAAAGCCTTCGCCTCCCCTGCCGCCGCGCCTGGTCGGGCCGGAACTGGCTACGAGGGCGGCGGAGCGACGTTCCATCCGCAGGAGGCTGCGCAACCGTATGAGTCGGTCCCAGTAATCGCGCCCACTCCTCAGTACCCTGCTTCGATGGCGGGTGCGCCAGCGATTCCTGCCACTAGACCCGACGACTCTATCAGCGCTATGGGAAGGGGCAAGGACACTCCTCCGCACCAGCCCAGATCTGGGCTACAGCGAATGTCCTTGAAGCCCGAGCAATTCGATCGTCACATGCCAGGAGTCGCTCCCGGCTCCGCCTCGGTAGCTCACTTGGTCAACGCGCCCACGGCTCCTCCTGCGGGTCAATCCTCGAGCCAATGGTACCGCGCTCCCGCCGGAGGACAAACCCCGAGGCAACCGCTGCCGGCGACCGCCCCCGCTTACGCGCAATGGCCGGGTGCGGGCTATCGGCCAGCATTGCCATCGCAGGCCGCGACCTTTCAGCAAGCCCACGCCATTCCGATGAAAGGCAGTGGGCCCAATCAGCCCGGCGGCGGGGGTCAAGGACCGCCGCAAGGCCCTCGCCAAGGCGGGTCCCAGCCAGGACCCGGGCCCGGCGGCGCGCCGGGTGGTGGGGGGCCTCCAGATGATCCGGCTGGGACGAACCCTCCGGTCTTCCCTCTCTTCAACTCACGCCCTACGGGCGCCGGTGGTGGAGGCCCTCCAGGTCCTCCTGATGGGAGTGGCGCCTCGGCCGACGCGGAAGGATACGGCGGCAGACCCTCCAACTCCTTGATGAATCTGCAACCACGCATAGACATGCAGCTGAAGCCAGACGACCTGCCCGCCTGGGACGGGAATTTCGGCTCCGCTATCGAGTACATGGTGCAAGTCGAAGAGCTGGCGGCGCTGGGGGGCTACCTCCCCCAGCAACTGGGTTTGGCGCTATCGATGCGCTTCGCTGCAGGATCCGAAGTCGCGAATTGGTTCACCACCCTGCCAATGACGGACAAGGACGAAATGCGTACGGATTACGCTGTGTTCCTGCGTCGCATCCGTGATGACTACCTCGGACCCGATTGGTGCTTCGAACAGATGCAAGAGTACGCAGAGATCAAGTTCCGGCAGCCCGGTGAAGAGAAGGAGACACCCTGCGCTTTCGCCCATCGGCGAGTCATCCGCGGCAGAGTCCTCAGCATGGTTCCGGTCGATGACAGAGGACGTATCGACGGAGCTGCGGAAGTCAAAGAAGCGCTGAGAGTCTTCCCTATCCCGTGGAAAACCAAGCTCGATCCGCTCAATCTCAAGTCGTCCGCGGAACTGCAACTCTACCTGAGGCGTCTGTCAGAATCCTTGATCTACGAATTCGAAGCTCAAGAACGCGCCAGGAAGGGAGAGTCCGACCGGTTGCAGCTCCGGGACCTTCTGCCCGTCCTGGATCAGTTACAGGTTACCATCCCGAACGATCCTCGCAGGTCGAAGTCTTTCCGCTCCTTTGCCCGTCCCCGACCTTCGAACAGCAGCCGCGAATCGGCGTCGAAGCGCGTGGTGCGGAACGCCGAGGCGGAAAGCCAAGAACCCGAAGGGTCCTCGTCAGATGAAGATGAGGGACCTTTCGCAGCGGCCTTCGCCGTAATCAAGAGCAGCCAGCGGCAGCCGAGCGGAGGACGATACGCCTTCTCGAGGCGCGACGACGTCCGGTCGCCCATGAGACGTCCGCCAGTCCCGTGTAAGGCGTGCGGGAGCCGGAGACACTGGGACGCGGAATGTCCCATGGCCAGTGCGCATCGGACGCTGAAGGATGTCAAGGAGGTACACGCTGTGGAATCGGATCGACCGCCTGAGCAGGCGTCCTTGTATGATGCTATGTACGAATCGTTGAGTCGCGAATATAGTGCTTCAGCCTATGTCGCCGAGCCACGGACGGCTGTAGCCGATTCGCAAGGGACTCGCTCGGGAAGAAACGACAACTCTAGGCAGGCGTGCAAGGTCGAAATCGAAGATCTCGAAGACGCGCAGGCGAATGGGGGGCGCTCGTTAGACCCTTTAGACCTCGACGACGTGCTTCTGCGGCATCGAGACGATCGTGAACCTGTCACTAGACCTCGGGACACTCCCCTCGCACCACCGAAGGCCTCTATCGAGTTACAGCCACGAAGAACGTTCGCAGGCGGGCGTTCGTCCCATGGTATCTCGGTCCTCTCGATGAAAGGACGAGCTGGCTCTACTCTGGATTCCGAGATAGATCTGCGCTTGGACTCAGGCGCAGACGTTTCTCTAGTGTCGTCGTCATTCTACAGGTCGCTCAAACAGCCACCTAAGTTGAAGAAGGGAGAACGGCTGAAGCTCTGGCAGCTGCTGGACCGTAACACCCAGATCGACGGGTATGTCACTCTCAACCTATACGTGCGCGCCCTGGATGGCACAGAAATCCGATTGCAATGCGAGGCCTACGTGGTCCCAGACATGTCGGTACCGATCCTCCTGGGCGAGGATTTCCAACGCACCTACGAGATGAACGTGAGGAGGGACCTCGAGAAGGGTACGAGAGTATCTTTCGCGGACCTACCCTACGAAGTCCCAGCCATGCCGGTAGCCAAGAAGGCTAAGATACCGGCCCTCATGCAGAGCATGAGCTCGGAAGCCTCTTTCGTCCGAGCCAAAACGACCAGGCGGAAGGCTGCGCAGAGAACGCGCAGGAATCGAGCGGCGGCGAAACGGAGGGAGGAGGTTCTCCTTCGAGAAGATACGGTCGTCCCTCCGGGCACGGTGCGTCTGGTCGCGGTCGACATGGACGCGGAATTCGGACAAGACTGGCTCGTCGAGAAGTCACTGATAGAAGCAAGCCCGGGGCGACATCTCGCAGTCCCTAACTGCCTGGTGTCGGCGGACGACCCGCGAATCCCCTTGACGAACCCTACGGATGAGCCGCTCAAATTAGCGGCTGGAACAGTACTAGGCCTCAAGAAGGATCCGACGGCTTACTTCGATACCCCTCAGTCCTTGAGCCAACTGGAACGAATGCTCCACGACGCCGCCCGGATAGCGGCGCTAGCTCAGGCGACGCACCCCATGCCAGGCGGCGCCGAAGAGCGGGGGGCGACAGAGGCGGACAGCGCGGACGCGGCGAAGGAAGCGCAGTACGCCTCGGGAGACCCCAGAGTGGCCGACGTATACACGCAAGGAAGGAAGCCGGAAAGCGCGAGCGAGGCTGAGGAAGAGTGGGGTCCGAAGACAGCCGAAGCGCCGGACCCGACGATCTATCCGTCAGAGAAGATGCAGGAGATCCTGGACGTCGGAGCCGTACCTGAGCACTTGAAGGAGAAGGTGTGGGAAATGCTGCGAAGACGACAGAAAGCCTTCAGCTTCGACGGACGGCTCGGACACTTACCCACAAGAGTACACATTCGGACCGTGGACGGACTACAGCCCATAGCGGTGCCGATGTACGGCTCTTCACCGGCGAAACGCCTCGTCATAGAGGAGCAGCTGAAGAAATGGTTTGAGCAAGACGTCATCGAACCCTCGATCAGCCCCTGGAGCGCACCGGTAGTCATAGCCTACCGCAACGGGAAGCCGAGATTCTGCGTCGACTACAGGAAGCTGAACGCGCAGACGGTGTCGGACGAGTTCCCCATTCCCCGGCAATCCGAGATTCTCGCAGCCCTTTCGGGAGCGCAGGTCCTGTCGTCCTTAGATGCGTTGGCCGGCTTCACGCAAATGGAGTTTGAGGAGTCGGAGAGGGAGAAGACGGCCTTTCGCACACACCTAGGGCTGTTCCAATTCAAGAGAATGCCGTTCGGCCTCAAGAACGGGCCGTCGATATTCCAGCGGACCATGCAGTCCATTCTAGCTCCCTTTCTCTGGATGTTCTGCTTGGTGTACATCGACGACATTGTGGTGTACTCCAAGACGTACGAGGAACACATAGAGCACCTGGACAAGGTCTTAGGGGCTTGCGAGGAAGCGGGGTTAACTCTCTCACCGGCCAAATGCCATTTGTTCTACCCTTCCGTCCTCCTACTAGGGCACAAGGTCAGCAGACTGGGCCTCTCGACGCACGCCGAGAAGGTCAAAGCCATTCTAGAATTGGCCGCTCCCACCAAGGTCGCCCAGCTACAGTCTTTCCTGGGTCTCGTGGGCTATTTCTCGTCATTCATCCCGTACTATTCGATGATAGCGGCGCCGCTCTTCGCGCTGCTCAAGAAGAACGCGCCGTGGCGATGGGGTCCAGATGAGAACCACGCATTCGAGGAGCTGAAGAAAGCGTTACAGCAGACCCCTGTACTGGGACATCCCGAGCAAGGAAAACCGTACCGGCTGTATACCGACGCCTCCGACGAAGCTCTGGGATGCGCCCTACAGCAAGTACAACCCATTCAAGTGGCCGACCTGAAGGGTACGAAGTACTACGACCGTCTGAAGAAGGCGTTCGAGGAGAGTAAGCCGGTGCCGAAGCTCGTTACCACGCTCCCGGTGGCTCCTGAAGATGCGAAGCACGAGGACAAGTGGGGTCCCGAGCTTGATCAGACAGCCGTCCATGTCGAGAGGGTGATTGGCTACTGGTCACGCACCTTCAAGCAAGCGGAGCGCAACTACTCTGCGACCGAACGTGAGGCGCTGGCTGCGAAAGAGGGCCTGGTCAAGTTCCAGCCTTTCATCGAAGGCGAGAAGATTGCGTTAGTCACGGATCACGCCGCGCTACAATGGGCGCAGACTTACGAGAACGCGAACCGACGCCTGGCGGCGTGGGGAGCCGTGTTCTCCGCCTACAAGCCAGGGTTGGTGATTTGCCACCGCCCAGGCCGGATTCACTCGAACGTCGACCCCTTGTCGAGACTCCCGAGGGACGCTCGAACGGGACACATCAGAGGGCCCCCCGAACATCAGTCTCCGGCGAAGGATGACTCGGCGGCCATAGAACCGGATAACGCGCCCGCGGAGGCGCAGGAGCGAGTCAGGGCCTTCCAGCCGAAGGCGGCGTTCTTCGTCGAGAAAGACGAGGACGCTCATCCGGTCCGGTCTGCGTTCGCGGTCACTAGAGCGGCCGCCCGTCGGGCTCGAGGGGAGGAGGAACCCAGCCCTCAGCAAAGGCCCAGACCGCGGAGGAAACGCGACCGCGAGCCTACAGCGCCGGGCCCAGACGCGGCGCCGGCGGGTGAGGGGGACGCGTCCGGAGTTCCGGAGGAGTCCCAAGACCCTTTTGAGAAGAAGGCTGCCTGGGAAGGGGAAAACGCGCCTCCGCGAGCCCCGTTGCTACACCTGGAGGAAGACCGTAAGAAGGCGTTCGTAGAAGGGTATCGCCTAGACCCTTTCTTTAAGGCGCGGTGGGAGGACCCGAACGCTCACGTCGACTCCTGCTTTGCGTGCCGACGTCACTGAGAGCGGCGGTGCTGAAGGCGCTTCACGAGTCACCCTTCGACTCGGCTCACGCGGGACCCGAAAGACTATGGAAGAAGGCGTCAGAAATCTTCTACTGGCCGAGGATGCGCAAGGATTTGAAACGGTTCTGCGCTACCTGCGATGTCTGCCAAAAAGCGAAGCCCCGCAACTTCTCGCGCTTTGGACGGCTGCTGCCGAATGCCATAGCGTCCAGGCCTTTCGAATCAGTATCCATGGACCTGATCGTGGGTTTACCCATGTCAGAAGGCTTCAACGCCATTTGGGTCGTAGTCGATAGACTCACCAAATATGTCCTGTTCGTTCCCACCACCTCAGGGCTATTGGCGGAGGGCTTCGCCGAACTGTTCGTCAAGAACGTGGCTTGTAAATTCGGTATCCCCGAGTACATCATCACCGACCGCGACCCGAGATGGACCAGCGAGTTCTGGAGACACGTCGCTCGGTACCTGCGGATCGAGATGTGGTTCTCCTCGTCCCATCACCCGCAACACGATGGCCAGACGGAAGTAGCCAACAAGCAGCTGGAGGTGATGCTGAGGAGTTACGTATCGCAGGACCGGACGCAATGGGCGGCCTGGCTGCACCTGCTGCAACACGCGCACAACAGCTTGACAGCGGGATCGACCGGGTACAGCCCGTACTTCCTCCTCTTCGGGTTCCAGCCCCGAGACGGCCTCGTCGGGTGGCGCCATCGCGAGGACATCGCGAGAGCGCCCCTATCAGATGCCGTCAAGGCGTTTGTAGATGATTTAGAGGCGCACCGGGAGAACGCGCGGCTCACTCTAGCTAAGGCGCAAGACTCACAAGCCCGCGCATACAACCGCGGACGCCGCACGCTCGTTTTCCGTCCCGGAGATCTGGTACTGATCAACCCGCATTCGATTGAATGGAAAGAATCCAAGGGTGAGGGCGTCAAGCTAGGACCGAAGTTCATTGGACCGTTCCCGGTGCAGGAGCGCGTAGGCGAGAACACGTACCGGCTCGACCTACCCGACACTTTCGGCGGGTCTTGCGTTCTGAACATCCAACACCTGTCGGCCTACCAAGCCTCGCCCGCGGAATGGGGTGAGCGAGCCTCCCTCGACACTTCGCGCAAGGGCGAAGAGCCCACCGAAGAGTTCCAAGTCGAGAAGATCGTGGGTCACCGCTTCAATAGGAAGTCAGGCGCCACGCAGTTCCTGGTCAGGTGGGCTGGCCTCACGCCGCTCTACGATTCCTGGCTATCCGCTAAGGACTTGCGGAACGCTCCTCGCCCCCTATACGACTACAAGCTATTGAAACAGCTTTAGCCGACGTCTGGCTAGCCGAGCGTGCGTATACCGCGAGGCCGCGGTACGCGTGTTAGCCGCGCAAAGGCCTCATGGATGGATCCTTTTCACTCTCTCGCTCCTTTCTCTCCCTTCGCTTCCTAACTCCCCGACTTCTCTTTCCGTGTAACAGACTTTTTACAACCGCTCTTCTCACAGACTTCCACGGTCGCGACATGACTGTATACGACTGCGTTCTGCGACGCCAAGAACATCTTCTCTGGGTGTTAGCCCAGTTCCCTCACCCCGAGCGCGTACGTCTCCCCGCCGACGACAAGCTGACCGCTGTCCTCGACGCAGACTGCCCGGGTGGAGCCCCGCTCCCCTTCGACGACTTTGAGGACCCGGTCGTTTGGAACCTCAACGCGCCCTGAAGGCCGTGGATCCCAGCCCGCACCTCCGAGGAGTCAGCCTACTGGCCCTGGCTCTTCGGACGAGGCAGCGACTACCCCGATGTGCAGGCAGTCCCCGGCTCAACATTCGACGTGCACCCGGTGTGTCGGGAGAAAGGATTGGAGGTCACGGCCGTCCTCCGCGACCTGCTGCTGGCCACGAAGGCTGCGCGCAAGGAGTGCAGCGCTGATCCTCCGCGAGTTCCTGTGGTCCCTAGACCCCCGTTCCCTTCGCTCGAAACCCGGCTGTCGCCGGCGGACGTCGAAAGGGCGGTGAACCGCTGGAGGCTCGGCTGCCTGGACCTGTTGGGGTTCCTCGCCTACGTCCTTCACGAGGACTACCCGCCATTCGACTTCGACGCCGAGGTGACCGCGTCCTCGCGCGAGGCTGCCCGGTTCTACGTCTTTGAGGCCCCTCGCCGAGGCGTATTTCTGAACCTCCCCGACTACGACTACGAGATCGGTACGATGAAATTCTGCCGAGAGCTGTGGCTCAAGGCTAAGGTCCCTTTCGCCTACCCGTGGAAGGACGGTCACGGGCTCCTCTACGACGACGCCTGGGACCCCTTCCTCCCGGGTAACTACGCTAGGATAACCAATCCGTTTACGTTCGGACAGGAATGCGCCGCTATCGCCGAGGAGTTCGGGTCAGACGTGGCGTTCCTAGTGCGTCCGGGCCTCCGCGCAACCTACGATCTGCTCTACTTCTACGAGGACTACGCCGACGCCAAGTGGAAGGTGAATTTGCGCGTCTACTACGCGGACTGCCCTCGCCTGGCTGCCCGCGGCGAGACGGCCCGCGTCATCGGGCCCTCGCCGCGCACGCTCGACCTCTACTCCTTCAAACCTTTCAGGAGCGAAGGGCCTTCGCCTCCGGAGCTGATGGCGGCCGAACGTGCGAGTCGCGGAGTCAGCGAGTCGCCGGTCAACGAGCAGACCACCGAGTCGGGCTCCGAGCAAGGCCCTAGCCTGGAGGAACGCCTGAGCTCTGCTCGGTCGGCGAGCTTCTCTCCGCCAGGGGAGGAGGAGCCGGCGGCACCCCCACGATCCCGATCGCCTTCGACCACCGAACACAAGTCGGCGCATCCCCACTACGAGCGCTTCGCTCCGATCGCGAGGGCGATCATCGAGCAAGCCTGCGCGGACGACCTGCTGGTCAGGGACGACCTCATCCCGGACGTCCTTCCTTCGGTTTCGATAGGCGTGGACGACGCATTCATGCAAGCTTGCGTCGTCATAGCACCGCCCCCCACGACGCTGTGCTTCCTGGCGCACTACATGGAGGGGTACGACCAGTCGCTGGGGGATCTCTGCGCTGTAGCAGTGCGTTCGGGGATGCCGTTCCGGCTCACCTTCTCGACGGAACACGGCGAAAAGTACTCTCAGGAGCGAACGGCTGAACTCCAGGAAATGGGGGCCATCCCGCCGAGCCCGCCGTCCTGGGCCGCCCCGTTCTACGGCGACCTGCTGTCGGTCCCCAAGCAGGGATCGGCAGCGGACTACCGAGATGCTTACTTCCGAGGAATCAGCTACATCACCTCCTTGCCTCACTACGCCAGGCTCTTCACGTACGGCGGGCTCATCTGGCGCCTGGCTATCGCGCACCTGGCCGTGGCCCCGGCGGACCACCCCGCTCGTCGCCTCCTATGCCGACCTTCGGACGCTTGGGCACTTTACCGCGTCGGCGCCGAGCTCAACGCCAATACGAGGCGCTTCTGCGAGGCCTACGCGGTGGCGAACCAAGACCCTCTCGTTCGGACGCTCCTGGGCGTCTTCAGTAACGGCCAATCGTTCTGGCCGCCGCAGGAGATCTTCCTATCGAGCTTCAGATGGTGGGGTCAGTGGTCTCCGCTCAACGAGGCCTGGTTCCAGCAGCGCAAGGCTCGCATCGAGGCCGGGACAGAGCGCCCCAAGGCCGTGTACGCGTGGAGCGGAGCGGAGTTCACGCGTGCGCCGGGCGACATGCGCAGTCAGCCGTGCGCCAAGTCGACGGCAGACCAGCGAGCTGAGGAGGCCCTAGCTTTGCTGCGCGAAGAAGGAGTCTTCGACGACACGATCTTCGGCGATCATGGCGAGGTCTACGCGACGCCGCTGTAGGTACACTAGCGTTTTCGCAGGGGGGCTTTGTGACGGCTGGGCGACCCGGATGAGCGAGTGCGAACTCGCTCGCGTACCTACATCCTTTGGCGCCGGTACTTTACGCGCGCCTGCCACGTAGACGTCCTCTAGCACTTACCACACACTCGCAGTCTCTCTTCGTCTGTTCCTTTCTCTCGTCGTCTACGTCGCCTCATCTCTGTTTCTTTCTATCTTTTGTCTTGCTCGTCTAAAATACATCTCTTTTCTCCTCTCACCCGCGCCTCGCTCCGCTCGACGCGGTTACCAAAGGCACTCTGCTCCGTCACCTCGGGAGCCCTCAGGCTTGCGCCATCGGACGTCCCAAGAAGAGACGTCACAGTAGGAACGCTGGTCCCGCCAGTCGCGGTGGCGAGCCCGGCGTCGGCGGGGTCTTGAAGCCGAGCCCACAACGGCACGTTAGCGGAAGGCCTCGCCATAGTATCTCCAGCTCGATTCGAAGTCGAGCGACGGTGGGCGTAGTATTCTTGCAGAGGTACGTAGAGATGGTTGTCGTCGAGGTCGCTAAGGAAGGAGCTTTCGACGAGCCTCCCGTAATCCAGGTCGTCTATGAGGGCTTCGTCCGAGACTAGATCAAGCGGAAAGGGGTCGTCCTCAGGTTGCGGCGTGTTGGCCAGCCTATCCAGATAGTAGATGCGCGCGTGAACCTTGCCTCGCGCATGAACGATCGTCTCGAACCTGAAACAGGTGTCCAGGTAGAGGCTCTCTTCCGCCTGAGTCGGGCGTCCCAATCCGTCGCCGAACACGCGCGACACGAAGTACACGCGTGGTCCCGGATCGTCCTCATCTATGAAAGATAGGGGCGATACAGGGTCGTCGGGATTCAGAACCGCCCATACGTCGTCGTCGGGCTCGGGGATCGGCCAGGGATAAGCCACACGTAGCCCGTCCTTGATCTATCGCTTTCATAGCGTCGGGTTCCGGTTCTTAGGCATGGTCGGGTCGAATACCACCCCGCGGCGCGGTAGGATGATGAGGAAGCACTCCATGAATGAGAAGAGGGCACGGTCCTGCAGTCGGGTAGCTAGCGGAATTGTAAACCCGCCCCGTCATGGGGCGGTAAACCACTCAGACGTCGACAAAACAGGAACGGGCTCTGTCAATTGAGGAGAGCTCGAGCTAGTACATGGTGGAACTGAAGAAAGAGGGAAAACGGGGGAGGCGAGAGAAGGCGGGACGTGATTATGTAAGCTACTGAATCGGGTTGTGACCCAAAGTGGAAGCGGCAGGGTTACATTGGGCCCAAAACACCATATATGCAGCCACCCAAAAGGATCCAGGCAGTATTGGATCGATTCCTGTTACATACAAGCCCTACATATATGTACTGACATGTTTGAGAGGTCCGGACTTGTCCTCCTAT
>BPQB01000202.1:0-14059 GCA_019973155.2 Phanerochaete sordida | reverse complement strand
TTGCCTGGTCCGTGCGCAGCCCTCAGTAGTATATATACCCCTGCTCCTGTAGCCTGTCCGTCATCTCGACCTCTTGGTCAATACGGACAGGTAAGCCCCAGCTTGTAACTTAGAATACACCGCTAATGTTATCTTGGTCAATACGGACAGCTGCATAAGTTGTGCGTTAGCTGCGTGACTCGCTCCGCCGCGCCTCGTCGTCGCGCTCCCCGTTTGTCGTCCCTCGTGCGGCGTTTGTACCCTCGGTCCGCAACAGTTACGCTGAGATGTCAGGCACTGTTAGCGTAGTGGTTAGCGGACACCTTCTAATCCTCGAGGTCCTGGGTTCGACTCTTGCTGGATGCATTTCTTTTGCGGGGCGCTTTCTCTTAAGCGCCTGCGCCGAGGTCGTTTGAACCGCCTGCGATTGACTATCGCGGCGTTTTAAACCGCCCAACTGAATTGGCTCGAGACGCAGGGCATCTCCTTGGGCTAAGGCTCCAACCGTTTAGTTTACGTGTACACTTTCCCAGATAAACACACGGAAACGGTTGTAAACGTGTATACACAGTTTTTACACAGTAAACACACAGTTTCTCCCAATATCCCATTCTAAACCCTATACAGCGTTATGCAGTCGCCCGGAAATGCCTTCTGCGGATGCTATATGAGTAGGCCGGCTTTCCAGGAGACTCACGGTCGTGTAAATATTGCGTGAGACGGTCTTGACAAGCCGCCAGTGGGCCAGGACCTCTCGTCACGCGCTATGCAGCGACCTAAGTTCGGCGACCTGCCTAGCAGCGCGGTCAAAGCGAAATAAGAGAAGTAGGATGATTGTGTCTTCGATTCTCGAGATACGTGCAGTCGCGAATGTTGCACACATGGCGGGGTCCTGCAAACCTGTGCCCCGCCGCCAAGGCATTAGAGTCGTCTCTAGCCCGGTCCGTTTCCTGCTCCAGCCTGCAAGTTCTGGGCCTGACACATGCAGGGTGCCTCTAAGCCGTAGCGCAAAACAATTCAACGCCCACCCAGTGTGTGCGAGTTAGTCCGAAGTCCCACACACGACTGAAAGCTTCGAATGCTGACCTATGCAGACGCGGGCTTTTGCGACTCTAAATCGACGCCAGGCGGCTGGTCTCGCACCACAGAGCGTGCTCGTGACCAGAATTGTTCTGAGCTGGGAAGAGAAAAGTTGTGCTGCCTGCGCTACTCTCTGGATGACCCAGAGTCACATCCGAGCTGACGAGCCCTACAGGATCGTCCCAACCGTCAGCGTCTTCACGATGGCGTCGCGGACATCGACAAGCCGGGAGTCGCTTGCTACATCGCCAGCTGGATCGTACTGCAGGCCGTGTGTACGCCCATCGCGCTTCTGCGCTTGCTCAGGCTGCTCGCCGCGCACACCTGGGGCTCGCTACCGAAAGATATCGCGGACGGCACGCACCTCGTGTATGTGCACCAGATCCCAGCCGGTGCTGTGTTTGGGCTAACGCTCGGCGCACTCATGCTGCGCTGCACGTGTGGGGCGGTGAGAGCGCGTGCGACGCGCCGTAGGCCGCGCAGGCACTGTATCGCAAACCCGGCCGGAAGCTGTATCAGAGAGAGCTTGTCCGCCTAGTGGGACGTGTGCTTCGCCAAGTCCAACGATTTTGCAGGCCTTAGTAACTCTAGCAAAGCGAGTGTCAGTGGAGATGTAATAGAGGGCCTCACGCTTGCTCATGGTGGGGTTTGTCAAGACTCAAGGCACCCCGCGCTCACAACGCCTGCCTAGGCGCTTACGCGCGAGCTCAAGTTGCGGTAGCGGAGCACGGCCTACAGACGACACAGTTACTCTCTCCTTCATCCCTGGACGTCCCCGGTGGCTACATGGGTTGATTATTCAAGGAACACGCATCTAGAATGTTCACGTAGAAACTGTTTGTTTACCGTGTATAAACGTTTACCGGCTGTTTACAAGGCCTGGAGTAAACACACGTAAACGTAAACGGGAATAAACGTTTATACACAGTAAATAAACAAAACGGTTGGAGCCTTACCTTGGGCATTTAAATCGTTGCCCTCCACTTAGCTCCCTCAGCAATTGGATATTGAAGCTGCAGTCCCATCGGCGGCTGCTACTAATATTGATGGAGCTCTGAGAAAGGCTACAGCCCAGCTTTTTTTAGACGCTACGTGGGCGCGATTCTCTGACGGTCTGATATAACTCATGAGGTTATATGTCTTGATGCTGCTCGGTAACGCAAATATCCTCATACTGAGGAAGGACATAATGCTGAAGCCACTTTCATCCTGACAGGTGCATGGATGCCTCTATGGAGCGAGTACTCGGAATGTTTTGCTCATTGAATGCCGATATTGCGTACGATATCTGACGTTCACAGCCTCCACATGCTTCGAAGCCTTCCTTTTCCGCGCCTTCCGTGTGCTACCTATCACGATAGTGATATTCAATGCTTTAAACAATGGTATGTTCGTGTTGCTGGTGCAAATTAAAGAGACGTTAACGCAATCCGTCTCCCGAAAACGTCCAGGATCACTTGCGGAGATAGTTGCTAAGACTACATAAGGCTGCCAGTCACAAAATCGGTGCCTTGACTCGTCGCCTATTCTCTGAAACTCTCCTGAATTCGCGGTATTGGGATAAATAACCCACGTTTCTCATGAGGGGTGGAACTGTAGGTGCTTTACCTCGCCACAATTTCTCTGTTTACTCACGATGCATGTGTCGAAGCACGAAGCATGGCTCAGCATGGACTTCGACAAGCTGGGTACACGGGCCCTTCGGTGCTTACGTGGCAAAACGCATTCCCGACAGTCTTTGCCTCTCGAGCTCTGCGAGCGCATCATCGACTTCGTCGCTCAGGACTACTACTCACGCGGTAGCCATCGGTGGGAACGTGACACCATGACATTACGAACGCTACGGGCGTGTTCACTCACGTGTAGGGCCTGGCTTCCGCGATCCCGCCATTATCTGCACCAGATCATGGCGATCCGATGCTCCCTCGCAGGAGAGCGGACGCTGAACCACCTGGAATCCTTCCTGTCCAACCATCGTGGTGTTCACTCTCGCGTCCGGCGAGCGACAGCTAGCCAGGGCCATGGCGAGCATCCCCATCTCCATCTTCTTGCCCTCAAGCTCCCCCGTCTTCTACCACAGCTCGAGTACCTTTGGCTCAAAGGCGGAGACTTCTATCTCCCTCCAATAACCGCAGTTATTGTGCGACAGTTCACGGCGCTCAAGGCTCTCTCCCTTCGCGACGTTGGTTTTCACTCCGTGATCGACCTTTGCCGCCTGGTATCATCTTTGTCAGAACTCAAACATCTGCTCGTAACGGACCCTCGATGGGCTCTTGGAAGCTCAAGCGGTCTGAATACACCGTCTGCACGACGCTCGTTTTTGCCTAGCCTCGCCATGCTGTCCATTAAGTCGAGCTCGGAATGGAGCTCTGACGCTCGAAGTTCCGCATTCTTAAGCTGGATGGCGAGGGCAAGGATTGCATCTACCCTCGCTGTGGTCGATTTTGGCGATATGGAAATTAGCACCACCGCCATGGCGCAGGCCGTCGCCTCTGTGCTCCGCCAAGGTGTAAGAACGCTGGCAGTCTTGAGGATCACACGCACAGGCGATGTCGGCCCAAGTTTTCGTGAGTATATTCCCAACATATATGGTGTACAGCGATGTCTAATCGGATATAGTGGGACCTACAATGCACAAAGCGCCAAGTCTCGCTAAACTGCAACTCAAAGTACCGTACGGCCGCGTGGCGTTCCTAGACATCACAAACTTCCTACACGACCTGCGATGCACCGCGTTGAAGGGGATCAGTATTCACATTGAGTATTCAAACCTCATCTCCCAACATGACGTGTCCACTCGCGAACAATGGGCTGTCCTAGACCGCACCCTGCAGCGACCACAGTTCGAGAGCTTGACGGAGGTCATCATCGGGCTTCTGCCGAACGTGGGTTCCGGCGCGCTCTTGACTTCTCAGATAATATATTCGCCACCTAGTTGGACATACCGCTCATGGCCTGACTATGTCAACGATCTACTTCCTCTCGCGTGTGCGCGAGGTATAGTTTGGTGTTGGCCGGCGGTGGGACCACGCCCTGTCCGAGTGCTACCTCGCCGATCCAGGTTTGTATTATTATTCGTTCGCAAGAAAATATACTGAAATTCGTGATCCAGACTACGAGATATCTCAGAGGCGGCGCTATCACGGTTACGGGTTGGGGCGTTAAAGGAGGCGTTGATTAATTGGCCCAAGTCTCTTCGATCTTCTAGTTGTCGTGATGATGTACAGATGCCATAGCTCGCATTCGCCTGGAGGCGCACAGTACGCAGCAAGAAAAGCTTTCGCCCTGCAGCAGGTACTTCATGAGGACCATTCATGTTATTTCCCGCAGAATGCCAGGCCGTCCATCAGGCCGACGGAAAGAGGCCCGTGGGGAGCAACAGGGGCAGAGTATTCAGACTCGCGCGGGAGAAGCCCTGATCTGCGCGGGAGCTTCGGCGCGGAGATAGACAATATGGCGTGGTATCGTGCCTGCGATATGTCGTCTAAGAACGAAAGAGGCTCGCTGGGCCGGGTTATGAGCTTCACATGATTGACTGTTTTGTGGTATTATTACACTTCCGAGCGGCATAGGTACACTATCCGTACAATCCGTTACAAAGACAGGGGGGAGAACGAGCGTAGACAAAGGATAGAATGCATACATCCACGACAAAGCGATCCCAAACGAACGTGCAGAATTTTGAACTTCAAATTCTCCCACAACAAGAAAAAACGGAGCCGATTCACGCACACGCGCACACACCAGCCGGGGCGTCGCACCCGCGCTACATCGCCTCCCACTGCGTCTTTGGCATGGACACGACCGAGACGCTGTCCTTGATCATGCTGCCCGCTTCGACGTCGCGCGCGACGACGCGGTCGACGGTGACCTCGATGCCGAGCGTCGCCTGGCTGCGCTCCGCGCGGAAGTGCAGCGGGATCGACGCACGGTTCTGCGTCGCCTGCGCGGTCTCCGTCGCGTCGGCGCGCCGGTCGACGCGCACGATGATGAGATTGAACGAGATGCCGACGGTCATGATCATCTGCGGCGCAATCAGCGGAGCGTGGCGGAGACACGGAAGGGGGACGCACAACGTCCGAGACGCCGTACACGGCGTTGCTCCCTGCGAGCTCGGTGCCGAAGGTGACGAGGACGAGCGCGGTGTAGAGCGCGCCGGACTCGATGATGATGCGCACGACCTGCGCGAGGCGCGTGCGCCCATGTGGAGGCGTGCTGCCGTCGCCCGCAACCGAGCTCAGCTTCCAGCGCGCGGCCTCGCGGTCGACAGCAGAGATCTTCCAGACAATCAAGCCTGCGCCGCGCGTCAGTAGCGGAAGCGATGGGGAACGATGGAACACACCGGTGGTAAGGAGGTTGGTAACGAGTGTGATGACAAGGAAGGCGTTGAGCAGGGGCGAGAGCGCCGCGACGCTCAGCAGCGCGTCCTTGCGCAGCGTCGCAGTGATGTAGATGATCGCGCCCGAGATGCCCGCGTTTCCCACCCAGAGCAGCGCGGGCACCGCAACGACGAGCCACTTGCGCGCGTGCGAGAAGATAATGTAGCAGCGGTAGATCTGGAGGGAATGTCGGTCGCGGGCATGGTGAGGAAGGGGACACAGCTCACGAGCATCCCGTCGCCGATCAAGGTCATGATCTGCGTATCGACAGTCTGCGGACGGGGGACACAAACAGTTAGGCTCAACCCGACGGGCAGACATGAAGCTCGTGCCCGCCTTCATGACGTTGACCCAGTACGAGATATTCTCGAACTCGGCGTCGGGGCCGCCGGGCCCGCGGTAAAAGATGAACGCATCAAGGACGTGGCGCAGGCCGAACGCGACGTCGAGCGTCGCGAAGACGAACATCGCGAGCGCGACGGCGATGAGCGGCCAGTGGTGGCGGCCGCGCGCCGCGGCGCGCCCCCAGAAGAGCGCGCGTGCGCAGAGCCCGAGCGTCACGAGGTAGATACCGTATGCGATCGCCTCCATGAAGAGCGCGACGATTTGCGCCTCCGCGACGGGAAAGGTGGCCATGGCGGCATCCGCTGGTGGGGAGGCTGCGCGCCGCATGTTCGCCCCGTGCTGCGTCTTATGAGGCCGCGAGGCGAGGCACGCGCTTCTCCGCCCAGGACGGGCCGCCGGGAGGTGGGGAGGCTGCGAAGCATGCTCGTAGGTTCTGTCATGTGCAGGGCCCTGCAACCGCTCAGTTGTGTGGGTGAAATGGGCTGCTTTGAGCACTTACGACAGCAGTACGACTCGGTTGAGGCCAGGCATGCAGCCGCGCTCCAAGGGCATCCTGGCTCCCAAGGGCATGAACCCTTGGCGTGAGGCAAGAGCGACATTTGGCCACACTTAGCAGCGTGCGAGCATCCGGACATGACAATCTGTCAGGCGCACTCTGCCTATAGATAAGTGTATGAGGAGCTCTAGCGTGGTTAGGGCACCGTTTTTGACGGGATCATGACGTTCAGAACCGCCCCCGCCATCGAGGGCCGAGTTAATTCCGGCTTGATTGTTAGGTTTCGGCGAGGGGATAGGACCTGGAGCCTGAAAGTTTGAGGAGTCAGCGTGAAACCGCGAAATATGAAAACAAGAAGCCCTCAAAATTACGCTTCAATTGCTCTCGCATGCGTGCGTCCCCTTGTACGGGATTCAGTGCTCTCCTTCGCCACTGGCACAGACGGAGATAGGCTGTCAATTGTACACGGACAAACGTTGTCTATGCTCGATGTCATGAGACATAGGTGCCCCTTTGCGACTGCAAGGGAGATCAGCCCATGCGGGAGCACCTGGCGCCGAGAAAAGGGAAGTGCTCACCAGGAAATCCAGATAACTGGTGCGTCTTGGTCGGCTGCTGGTCATCATCCTCGGCTTCGCGGCGAGACCCATGTAGCAGGTATCTGTGACGCAGTCTCACGAGACACAAGGCGATAGGACGCAGCATGACCAGACTGTCGTATACTAGCTTCAGGTGTTGCGCCTGACTGTCACAAATTTACCAGCATTTAGACGTCTACCAGGAAAAAATGAATGAATTACAAGGATAGAGAAAGGTCACCGCGTCGCCGTCCTACAGAAAATATTCAGGACAATTGGAGTTTTGTTGTGCGTCAGCGAACGGAGGAGCTTCGATGCAGCACGATCCCGCCATTCGACCTACACTGTGGCAGGTAAGTATCCGTCCCTGAGAAGAAGATAAGAGGTACCTTCGTCAGAACTTGACTATCGCACCCGTTATGTCCGCCGCCTCCATCGACACGGCGTCGCGAAGAGCATCCTGCAGCTCCCGCACGAGCCCCCGCTTAGTGTCTTCCCGTATCATATCGGCGAGCTCCGTGTCCTCGCCCCACAATCTGTGCAGTATCCGTTCCAAACGCTGACTTGCAGTGAGCTCAGCATCCTCGCAGACATTGTGTGCGGCCGAGACAATAGCGGAGACGGAGAAAATAGGCATGTGTGGAAGGGGAGGAAAGACGTCGACCCGGTGCAGCGCGGCTTCCGGCAGCTCCGCGAAGACGTGCACCTTGAGGATGCCAGCAATCAGCAGCGCATAAGTCGCTTTGGTCTTGACGTTGATGGATAGCCGGTACACGTCGGCATTTGCTATGGTCATGAATGCGGCGTAGAACTGGTCGAGGGCGTCATATAGCTCGGCTTCGCCGAGATCAGGGCAGCTACACGACGCATGATACACGTGAGGCTGAACATCCTCTCGGTCGTCCTTCGTGAAGACCAACGAGGCGATATTGAGCAGCCTGTATTCGTGATGGAACTTGGTGGTACCGACTGCCTAGGGATCAGTGACTAGCATCGTAAGACACACAGGAAGCGCACCTCGAGATATATGGATATGCAGCTCATGCATGATCTCGTGAGGCCCGTGCAGCAACGCACAGAGACGAAAGAAGTTCACCATCGACGCTTGAAAATCGCCGTTCAGGGGGGTATGTCCCTGTCTGGCGAAGAGAAAACGAGAGAGGTTGAGCCAAAGCTCAAGCTGTGTGCAGCTTTCAATGCATCGTATAACGCGAAGCTCCGTAAAGTCGGACAAGCACCGTGACCGTGATCGCAAGAGAGGAAGGAAGTCGAGGCTTTCGTCTGCAAAGGTAACGCCAACAAAATGCACGTTGACGAGTGATAGGCCTTTGATCAGGTCAGCGAGGCTTCGCATGGAAGAAAAGCGTAGATTGGACAGGGTGACATGGAGGAGATTCATGCTGCGCATCGGCAATCCTCGTGGAAGAGAAGGCCGACGGACGAGGGGAGTGCAGTCGCTGTCCCCGGTTTGCGGGCCTTCGAACGTCCAGTACAGCAAAACGTAAGGCGGTAGCCGTAGAAAGACGTGGTGGGACCATGGGATGAAGGTGGACGACACGCAGTCCTCGATGACGCGTAGCGAAGAGACGAGAGTCTCTGGCGGCTGGTTGAAGAGCGTGGGCGCAGCGAGGAACTCGAGCAGCTGCTCGACATCCTTCGCGCTCCGGAGCGTGATCTGCGCGAACAGTATGGGGCGGATGGTCTTCGCCCAGTATCGGCAGGTCAGACTGCATGCAGCGAGGCCGCGCTTCGACGGGCCCCGCGCACTGTAGAGTTCGTCATCCAGGCATACGAGTACAGCATCGAGTATCTCCTCAGGGAGACAACTTCCTAGCGAAGAAGACATGAGTACGCCTCCACGATTAGAGGGTGAAATCTGCTGTGTAGCTGGGGCGAAGTTTGTGGTGGTTAGGATGAAAGAATTCGAAGACGAAAGAAGTACCCGCGCGCAAAGCGCCTTTAGGCGCCGGGATGCTTTGACTGCTGTACGCGCGGAACAATAAAATGCACTGGCCTGCGCAACAAACGTCGGCTTTGTGACGCAGTCTACATGCGCTGCGAGGCGAGGCGCACGTTTCCGCTAATCTCGCGCTGCAAGGAAGGCGAAGCTGTGAATCAAGCTCGAGGATTCGATGAGAGCGTTGCAGATAGAGCTATCACACTGCGAAATCTATCAAAAAACAGGCAGATATTTAGACATATGCGAATGAAGTCTATGTGTGTAATGGGAGTGTGAATCTACTACAGTATTTCTGTCCAGAAAGAGATGTTCGCAGCTATGGAAATATTCTGCACAGCGGGCGGATGCCAGACACGAGCGCGACCATCCTTTAATCTGACCTCAACAACCTCAGCTGAGCACCGTCACCACGACGAAGAGACGACGCACCTTCATCACTATCCGACTCGCGCAACCCCTGCATCCGTCGCCCCCATCATCCCGGCCTCCCGAGCAGCGTCCTGCAGCTCTCGCAGGTACTCGTCCCGCGTGTCGAAATACTCGACGTCCGCACTACAATCCTGGCGCAGCACCCAGTCCACACGCGGCGCTGTGGTGAGCGCAACACACAGTTCGTCCTCTCCAATGCTCCGCGGGGCCGAGAGGATCTTGGCAACAGTGTAGCCCGGAGTGCCGGGACGGCTGACTCGGAAGCGGCGAAGCACAAATGCTGAGGGTGCCGCGAATACGCGTGCATCCAGAATGGCGGTGAGAAGGAGCTTGCAAGACGCAAGGCCCTCTGTCCAGAGGTCGATCGAGGTGGGATAGCGCCCGCTGTGGGCGGTGTCCGTGAATAAAGTGGCTAGCCGGTCGAGGACAGACATCGCGGCATCGTCGAGCTGAGGGCATATAATCAATGCAGAATTGATGCAAGGCTGGATACCTTCCTCTGTGCGAGTGTAGATGGTGGCGATATCGGTCAAGGTGTAGCGATCTTCCCACCCCTTGGTATGTTGACCTGTCCAGATATCATTGTCGGGTAACATGCAGGGACACGCTATTGAACTCACCACTATCTTGAAGTAGTGGCAGGGTAATAACCTGCAAGTCAGACGTGCTGTCTTGACGTCCGTGCAGTAACACACACAAGTGAAGGACGTTAAACACCGACGTCTGGACATCGACGTCCAGAGGCGCGAAGCCCTTTCCGGCGAAGAAAAGACTAGAGAGTTGGAGCCAAAGCGCAAGCCCCGCGGAGCCCTTGAAGCATCGCGTTATATGGAGTTCCCGGAGGAGAGGCGGGAGGCGCAGGGGCCAGGACTGTTCGAGAGGAAGAAGGTCCGGGTTCTCGTCTGCGAAGGCGACGTCCAAAAGGTGTAGATCCGTGGGTAGCATCTCTTTTACGAGATCAGCAAGACCTCGCACGGAAGGAAGACGTAGGCCAGATAGGGTGACGTGACGAAACTTGCATGTTTTCATCGGCAACCGTCGTGGCAGAGAAGAGCGTCGAAACAAGGGAGCGGAGTCGTTACTTCCCGGAATGAGCCCCTCGAACGTACAGCTGACGCTGACGTTGGGCGAGAAACGCGGCAGGTACAGGGGGACCTGCTGAGACCACGGGATGGAGTTGTGCGACGCACAGTCTTCGATTATGTGTAACGAAAGGATGTGGCGTTTGAGCGTGTCGCCGAGGAAGGCAGGCGCATCAAGAAACGCGAGCAGCTGCTCTACGTCGTCTGCGCTGCGGAATGTGATGCGCTCAAACAGCATGGGGCGGATCGTCTTCGCCCAGTGCCGACAAACCAGGCTGCACGATGCGAGACCTCGCTTTGGCGTCGGAACGCCCCACCAGGTGCCGTCGTCTAGGCGTACGAGGACGGCGGTGATGATCTCCTCGGGCAGACAGGCTCCTAACGACACAGACATCAGTGAATATCAAATTCTAGGACGCACACTCTGCTCAAGTCTGGAGAGAGGTGGTGGTCGCGGTGCAAGGAGCTGGGAGCGCTAGCAGTGCCACACGCGTCTGTTGGCCTGGGAGAAATTCAAATTTCCGTGCTTTCCGGCCCATACTCTGTGCAGGTCGCACTGCAAAAAGCGAAATGCTGTGAGTAAAGCTCCCGAATCCAATGGTACAAATGCATAGATCTCCAGTTATTACACTGCTAAATCTATCGAGCAATGGGCGGATATTCAGATTACTCTATTATTATGCACATCGACCGTAGGTAACAATTCCATTCAACTGTCCATCGCGAGGTCTATTGACCTGGGATGCCCGTCTGACCCTCAGCCAGCTTATATATTACTCTGGTCACTCCGGTCCCGAACCCGGGTCTCGTGTGTCCAATCATGCACCACGGTCACGCTCACGGCCGCCAACGTGGCAACCCAGCTGCAGTTTTCCTGGGTCAGGACAAATACGTCCAGGGCAGCCGATCCCTCGAGCTTTCCCTCTTCTCTCTCCCTTCACCTCCTCGCCATGGCCCAATGCCCCGCCATGCTTTCCAGCAGAGGTGTGTTCCGTCTACAATCCTGGCTCTGTTTTTCTTGCTTCACAAATGACTATTTGCGTGGCACGGAAGGGGTGCGGCCCATTTATAGTATCAGCGCGGCGTGCGCAAGCGCATGTACGGGGCGCTGGGCCAGCTGCTCGCCCGTTCGTCGTGCTGGAGGCCGGCAGTAGGGAAAGCAATGCCCTCGACGGCGGTATCAGTCTCTGACTCCGAGTTGGAGTCAAGGTCGAGCCCATGTGCGGACCGCAGGGGACGAAGAGGTGGAATCGTCGGCGCACGGCGCGCAGGACCGGGGTTATGCAGAGTGAAGGACGTACACGCCCGGCCCACTGACGGACGTTGCCCAGCCCAATCCGCTCGCTCTAGCCGCCGCCGCACACGGCCTGCGGCGTCGCTTGCGTAGAGCTCGCCGGAGCGTCGCAGTGTAATGCCTGACTCCGCCTACATGGCGGCAGCATTTTTGGCGACGTGGCTCCGACATGAGCTGGGTCCGGACGATAGGGCTCGTGCCGGTCGCCGCGGCGATTGAGCTCGCGGTGCGCGCGCCTTCCAGCGCCGCGTACAATGCGATGGACCCCATTGTAACGGCTCGCATTCCCGATTAGGTACTCGCTAGCTTACGTAACCTCGTAGCTTACCATTCTCGTAGCGTAGTCGCGTTCGTCTTGACGAACCAACACCAGTCTTACATCCCCTCAGGCTTGGTCGCCCTCTATAGTCTCGTTCCAATGCTATAGAACTCGTTCACACACTCTCGGGGCGGCCTTGCCCGTGACAGATTGGTTCGTCCCCAACTCTGGACGTCTTTTCGCTTTTTTCGCTCTTTTTCGTCCTTCGTCGGCTTCCTCCCGCTGGCGGCCTCGCTTCCCCTTGACCGCCAGCATTGCAAACTCTCAACAGAGTCGCTCAAGACTCTTCTCCCTCGCTCACCGCTCGCTCTCGCAGGGCTGCACGCCCTGCGCACTTGTCCAGCCTCCCGTTGCTAGGCTAGGCGCCGCCGTCACCACCTGCCGCGGCACCTCCCTCGAGCCAGTAGATTCCCCTCGCATCATGGCCCACCCTCCCTCCCTATCCTTTCGCTCTAATTGTCATCCTCAGCCCCACATCCAGTCCCTCGTGTTTTCAAGCTCGCCTACTCGCGTTTTTCGAGGCGCCTGCGTCTCGCTTCACTCCACTCGCGAGGCCTCGGCGGAAAAAAGGGGGATAGGGGACGAGGGGACGAGGAGCCTTCGAGGGTGCGGAGATGGGCTGAACGGAGGTGAAAGGACAGGTGCGCACCCACTTGGAGAAGTCGAGCCGGGTCCAGAGTCCTCGAAGGACTGGCTCGCACGAGCAGCGCTGTCCCGCAAGCTCGTAGACGTCAGTCGAAGAGCGAGCGAGGACGCGCGTCCCCTCGGTGGTCGCGCACGCGACCTTTGGAAGAAGAAGACCGACAGCCCGTAGCTCGCAAGGGCTGTCGTATATGGAGCAAGCGCTCCGCATCCGCTCGCAGTCCTGCGAAGAGCGGTGCGGACGCGCACGCACTCTCGAGCGAGCAGACACCCCGCACACCAGCCAGCTTCCCAAGAGGTGTGCGGAGGTGCGCTCTCGTCGACGCGTAGCGTCTCCGGCAAGCGTCCTCGACGCTTGCTCGAACCTCGTTCGCATTTCCGCGATTTTTGCGGCTTTTTACGCCGTTCTTCAAGACCTTTTTTCGACGCTTTTCAAGCGTCCTCGGCACATCCCCATCGACATTTCCCGTCCTCGACGCCTCCGCCATCCCTCGAACATCATACCACGTCCCCTCATCTCCGCATAACTGGCCTCATTGCCAGTCTCGAACCCCTTCCTCGTCGTCACGCTTTGCCCTCTGCGGATCCCTCGCCACTTCGCCTTCGCTACCAGTGCATCCTCGACCCTCGACTCTCAATCCTCGGGCTAGGCTTCGGTCTACGCCACCCTTTCACGACACTCGTCACGCCGCGTGCTCGTACGCACACCTCGCGCACCTTGTCTCCGTCGGTCATGGCTTCGGTCGTGATGCGACCTCTCGCACCCCTCGAACTCGACTCGACATGGTCTGCGCTGCAGCGCACCATGCTCACCCTTGTCTCCGGACTCCCTGCCTTTTCACAGGCTCTCGTCACCATCTCGCGCGCTTGGTTTTGCCCCTGTCCTCATCATCTCGTCACCTCGTTTTGCTCCCCCTTAGTTTCGATCATGACGTCCCCTGCACTACGTACATGTATCCTTTGCCCTTTGCACTCGTTCCCTTGCTCCGTCTCGACCCTCACGACCTTACCCCTAGTAGCTGCTTCGCTCGCTCATCCCTCCCTTGCTCATCAGCTGGAAAAAAGGGAGATACTGTAACGGCTCGCATTCCCGATTAGGTACTCGCTAGCTTACGTAACCTCGTAGCTTACCATTCTCGTAGCGTAGTCGCGTTCGTCTTGACGAACCAACACCAGTCTTACATCCCCTCGGGCTTGGTCGCCCTCTATAGTCTCGTTCCAATGCTATAGAACTCGTTCACACACTCTCGGGGCGGCCTTGCCCGTGACACCCATGAGGCCGCGGACGACAAGTGCGCGGTCAAGCACGATGCGGCGTCCGTCGCGGGCACCATCGTGGGCAGCGCGACTGCTGTGCCGCTTGCCTCACTGGCAAAAATTCGCACGCGCTAGCGGTGCAAGGCGTGGCTGTGCCCCTTCGTGCTGGCTTTCGTCTGCGCTCAGCTCGAACCACAGCTCTCCGAGCGCGGCTGCTGC
>BPQB01000201.1:0-14082 GCA_019973155.2 Phanerochaete sordida | reverse complement strand
CATCGGTGTTCAGATCATGATCGTCTCCTCCGCAGGGCTGCCGACGAGGGCAAGCTCCCAGTGCGTCGCCCCCACGTTTCTCGCGCTGCCTCCCGGAACTGCTATCTGACCTCGATCTCGCGCAGATGCGCGTGTATGGCATGACCCACTTCAACGAGTCCGCCGACTACTGGGGCGACCGCCGCGAGAAACTGATCGGCGCGGGCAACGGCCGCCTCACTGCGCGCAGTGTCAAGATCTTCGCCGATGGTGCGTTCACTGGCAAAGCCGCGGCCGCGGGCGCTCGGTCCGCCCGTGCGTGCGCTGACGCTTCTTTGCAGGTGCACTGCGGTCTGGCGGTGCGGCGGTGCGTCTTGCGCGCGATCTGCGGCCTTTGCGCTGCTAAACCCATGCCCCCAGCTCTACGAGCCGTACACGGACAACCCGACGACACGTGGCGTGATGCGCATCGACGCCGACGTGCTCAACACCGTCATCCCCCGCTTCCTCAAGGACGGCTGGCAAGTGGTACGTGCCGCGCCCGGGCGCATGTCAGGCGCGCTGACGCTTCTCGCGCCAGAACGTACATGCTATAGGCGACCGCGCGAACGGCCTCGTCCTCGACGCGTTCGAGACGGCGCTCAAGGACGCGGACGTCAAAGCGCTCCGGCCGCGTCTCGAACATGCACAGCTGCTCTCCCAGCAGGACATGGCGCGTTTCGGCGACCTCGGTGGTAAGTCGCGTGGCGCCTAGCCGCGCAAACCGTACTCATATCGGCCCTTAGTTATCGCGAGCGTGCAACCGACCCACGCGTGCGTTCGGCCGTCCGTTTTCCGCCCGCCCCACACTGACAAGCTTCGGGCAGCACTGACGACATGTGGTACGCCGAGGAGCGGCTCGTACGTACCCCTCGCCGCGCGCCTCCCGCTGCCTGCTCACCGCACTGAATGGCAGGGCCCCGAGCGTGTGAAGGGCCTGTACGCGTTCCGCAGCGTGCTCGACCACGGCGCGCGCATCACGCTCGGCTCCGACTTCCCCGTCGAGGGCGTGAACCCGCTCGCAGGCTTCTACGCCGCGATCACGCGCCTCTCCGCGGAGGGCACGTCGCCCCACGGGCCCGACGGCTGGTGCGCCCCGCGCTGCCCCGCGCGTGCGAGCGCAGGCTGATCGCTCGCCCCCTGTAGGTTCCCGGACCAGCGCATGACGCGCGCGGAGGCGCTGAAAGGCGAGTGCGATCACCCGCGTGTTCGTAGGTCGAGCTGACATGCGTGCGCGCACAGGCATGACGCTCGACCCGGCCTACGCGTCCTTCACGGAAGACGTCCTCGGCTCGATCGCGCCCGGCAAGCGCGCCGACTACACGGTGCTGTCGCAGGACATCATGGCTATCGCGCCCGAGCGCATCCTCGCCACCCGCGTCCTCGCGACGGTCATCGACGGCGCGCCCGTGTTCGGTCGTATATGAGGCGGCGGCGGCGGCGGCGGCGGCGGCAGTGGCGGCGGCAGTGGCGGTGGGCTCCCCGCGCGCAGGCACACGCTGGTGTGATGCTGAGCTGTCTGGTTGGGCCAGCCGTCGCTCCGAGTCGCGTGTACCCTGGTCCAGCGCGACGGCCCTTCGTGTTCGTGGGCTGCATGCCCGAGCATCTTATTTGTAACTCAGCGGGGCTTTCTATGTTGTCAGCACCTATACCCCGATTTTATTTCATTATTGCCGGTCTTCCTCTCGAATCCTCTGCCCGCGCGTGACAGGCGATGGTGTCCGATGACATGCATCCGACAGGAACATCTGCGCGTCCGCGCCGCGCTGGCCAAATTCACGCGCAAGCTTAGCGAGCATTCTTCAAAGGTAAGTTTTGCCTTTTGACAGGGCTGCGTGCCTGCAACGTATGCCCTGCTCTTCTCCCGCGAATCAGCCTCCCAGGAATATTAATATTAATATCTGTGTCCGAGGCGACGCGCGCGGCGCGAACGCGGCCGGCGCGCGCGCTGGGCGCCACGCTCCTTGCTCTGCACCACGACCACCGCCCCGCCGCTGCGTCCACTCGACTCGACGCCTCAATCAACGAACGTCCACGCCGTGGCAGCGACGCGCCTTCGGCATCAGCCGCGCCACTGGCTTCTCTCGCGCATCTCATCAAACCGAACACGTCGTCGCGCTTTCTCTCCCACCAACGACGAGCGGCGACCAGCAGACGTTGCACCGCGCCTGAACGCGCCATGGCCGCCTTGGTCGCCGATTTCAACGATGCCCGACGGCCTCCAGCCGTCGACGAGGTGCGTGTCTCGCTGCGTCCCGCTTCCCAACATGGCGTGCTCACTGCCCCGCCGCAGCCCCTCCTCGCGCCCGACGTTCGCGCCGCCGCTTTGCAACACGCACGTGCCGACGCTCACACACGGCGCCCGCACCCTCGACCTCCTCTCCACGTCGTCTGCTACGCCCCATCCGCCGAGGGCGCCTTCGCCTGCTCGGTTCGTCGGCACCGCCTCCTCTCCCGCTTTTTGAGCTAACCTACGCTAAATCTAGGCAAACAACCACCGCAAGATAAAGATAGTGGCGTGACGAGTTTGGCAGCAGCCTCCACACGCTCTGCATACCTGTACGTGTGCCTTTCTCGGCTGCACCCGGCCACCTGGCTCATCGCGATCTCGCCATACAGACCCAACCGCCGCATCGGCTGGACCTCCAGCAGCCACTCCGTCCGTTAGAATCCACGCGGGAGTCGCGCGGAAGTGCGGGCCGACTGCCCAGCCTCGTCGTCACGGTCTCCCGCCCCCTCCCGACGATTCTCGCAGAGCTGCCCAGCCGCGCTCGGAAGCGTGCTCCCGCCTCTGTACGCCGTCCAGCGCATCTCCCGCGCACGCCTTTGACCCTGCCATGGCGGCCCTTCGCGGCCAATCAGGCGTCGCAGTTGGCGACTTCGCGGCCGAAGTGCTAACCTGGCCGCGGCAACGCACGGACGGCACGACCGCCGGGCCCGCCGGCGTCGATTCAAGATCTGGGCGAAACAAGGGCGTCAGCGGACGTCGTCACAGCAGAGGTTTTGGACAAGCAGAACTCGGCCGGGCGATGTCGGAAGCGGGCGGCGCTGTCGCGCCCCGCCGCAGAGACACCAGGCGAAAAAGCGAAGACTCACCCCCGGGCAGCACGCCCCGCGCGCTCGCCCCCACGCGTTTGCTAGGGTAGCACGCGGTCGGCGGATACGCTGCGACCCAGTACGAAATGGCCATTCTAGGCGCCACGTCAAGCGTCGTCAGCAAGCGGACCGAACGCGAAAACGAGCACCAAACACGCGCCGGCAGGCCGACCCGCGCGCTGCGCCGCCGGCAATGTCCAAGCCGCCTGCGAGGCGTTCGCAAAAGGCGGACGAGCGAGCCCAGGCTCTCGACCTGGGCTGCGCGCAGTCGCTCCGCGCGAGACGACCCAAGGAGCTCAAAGGGAGAGCCGTCGCGCCAGCTCTTGCTTCGGCAGAGAGGGAGGACGAGAGGAGCGCGTCCGGCACATGCGCGGACATGGCGCAGACCCGCCGACGCTGCCGCGTCGCAGACGAAGAAGCCAAGACGAACACGGACTCACCCTTGCACCACGAAGACCACGTTGCCCGCGAGCGCAGCGCAGCCCTCGCCGCCGCTCGCAGCCACCATGCACACGCGAGGCGGTGCGGAGGCCGCACCTGAAGACGCCGTCGACACCCGCGTCGAGCCTGCGAACGCAAGATCAGCGGCGAGCACAACGGAGAGCGAGACGAGGACGTACCGGACACCAAGCCATGGACGCCGCAGCGAGACATGACGACCGCGACCGCTGTCGACGTCGCGTGCACTGCGGAGCAGCACGCGAGCCCAAGGCGTTCAGCAGGGACGCGCACGAGAGGGTCTCGATGCGGCTCCAAGACCTGGGAGGAACGGCGTCAGCGCATGCCGGGCTTGCGAATGAGAAGAGCGGGCCGTGGAGATCGCAGCCGGCGGAGGCCCGTCCGCAGCAGAGACACGACGACGAAGACAGATCCAAACTCACCGTCGAGAGGGCGGCTGCCATGGCAAAGCGTGCACGGGGTCGACGACGAGCGCAACGCGATGCCCACCCACGGCGCACGGAGTACTCACACAGGGGCCGCGCGATGCGGTCCCCGGTACTGGAGAAGGGGACGTCAGCGCAGCCCTGGATAGCAAGCAAGAGGAAGAGAGAGAGAGAGGACGCGCCGCCCGTGGCTGCGAGCGAAGCACGTCTGCGCAGCCGTGCCACGCTGCATGTGAAGCGACGAAAAGCGAGACGGGAACACACCGTCGCGACCCTTGTACGCGGGCAGCGTCGCCCGCAGAGAGGGTGCTCGTACGGAGCGGAGCCGATGCTGGGTTCGATGACACCAGCGGCGGCACGGACGGGCTTCCTGTGAGACCGCAGTCAGCGTCGGGCGCAGCACATCGAACGAGAGAACGTACCAGCCAATCAGGCGGCGGAACGCTTTGACGGACGGCGGACGAGGCCCGGTCGCGACGTCGCCGCGTTGGGGTCGAAGGAGCCATACCACGACGGCGCGAACACGGAACGCGGACGAGGCCAGCGCGTCGCTATGCACAGATCAACAAGACGTTCCCTACAAGAGCGAAGCCGCTCACCAGAGGCACCGCGCAGGCCGCGCCAAGGACAACGGCGAGCCTCTCGAGAGAAGCTGCCTGGCACGCTTTTGAACGTCGCGTGAGACGGGCTGCAGCGCCTGCCGACGATCCTACAATCGCCCTAAGCAGGTCTCGCCGCCAGTGGAGAGGACGACGTACCGTCGTGGAGCTGCGGTGCTGGGGGACAAGGGCGCGCTGGGCTAGAGCTAGCGTCGTCGATGTTTGGGGATGCCTCGCGCTGCCATTTGAACGCACAGCCGAGCATCCCGCTGGTGAGACGAGAGCTTGTACGACAGCCCGTTAGATATACCGATGAATAAATATGTGGGTTACATACCTTGACCAATGTGCGAGAGCCTGCACGGCGTGTGCTGCTGGACACCTACCAAGGAACACAAGACTTGGTGAGTAAGTGCGATGGTAGTGCGATAACGAGGGACATACCGTGGCCGATGACATGCAACGCCTGCGGTCAATAGAGCGTCGATAAGTATACGCCAAATACAAGAGCAAATGCGAGGCGTACCTTGGCCTGGAGGACCGGGCCTCGAGCTGCCGAGGTATCGAAGCGAGGCCGAGTCCTTGTGCAGCGTAGCGCGTCCTGCAAATATTACATTGAGCATCTCGCGCGACGCCCTCCCGCGTAAGACTGTCGCCGCGAAGGTGACGCGAACAACGAAGTGATAAGTCGGCGATCGCGAACGACGCGCACGACTGAGCCCTCTGAACGACGCGCCACCAGAACATTTGGGGCGAAAGCTCGTCCCCGAGCTTTTGTACAATGTAGACAACGTGTATATTACATGCGAGACGTCCGTTCCACGGCCGTTAGCATGTCCGACGGCGATGCGCGTCGCAGAGCCTATAGCCCTCGATTCTGACGAATTATTACCCTAGTGTTCATGTAAGTAGAGCATCATAATGACATATGAAGATGTACTTACATGAATGTACATTTCGAGAGGTTTGAGGGCGGTCGGCCATCTTGGACGAATTCCGACGGTCTCGAAGGATTAAGTGCAGTGTAAGGTTGCCAGTCGGCAACTCATACACTGTGCTATGCAGCTCCTACATACTTCGCGAGTCAGTGAGGTATCTTAACGGTATACAAAAGCTCTTACCTTCGTAAGAGACCTTGCACGAAACGGTGAGACTGGCCGGGGACCGCAGGGATCCAGCCGTGCGCCCATCGAGCGTGGGCGTCGCGTCAACGCCACACCACGATCTATCACGTTGACAGATTAGTAACCAGATCGATGACAAAGTAAGGGTAACACTTACATGGTAGACCTAGCCATGAACCGCCTAGGGTCCTGTAGGATTAAGTGCAGTGTAAGGTTGCCAGTTGGCAACCTAGACACTGCTCTACAGCGTTTCCACGACACTAGACTTACTTGTCAGTGTGTTATACACCTGCATGATAGACCAGCATACCTGATATATAGATACAAGGGAGGCGGCGGGAGCTCTCGTCGATCTGACCGCGGACGAACATGAATTCGTCTCGATAAACCTAGGGTATCGGCAGGTCATTACATACATAACGGACGGAGAAATACATGTACTTACGTGGTTCGTGTAGCCTCGGTATGTAGTGTTGCGGTCCGAGGTCTTGCAGATTAAGTGCAGTGTAAGGTTGCCTTTTGGCAACGGATATACTGCTCCTTGGCATCCTGCTCTCCCTAAACCTACTCGTCAGTACGGTATACACTTGTGTTATGAGCGATCGCACCATTTATATGAAAATGCTACGAGGCGGTCGAGACGACCAGCGGGTCGAGTACGGACAAGCGTGGGCTCGAGCCTCGCTTCACCAGCCCTAGGATGTCGAGAGATCATTAGTCATGGCGTGAACGAAGGAATCCAAGGACTTACAAGGTGTGGTAAGCACTCGAGACGTAGAAGTACGACCCGAGGTTTCATAGAATTAAGTGCAGTGTAAGGTTGCCAGCAAGCAACCTCTACACCGTTCTATGATGTCTGTATCTTTCTAAGCCTACTCGTGAGTATGGTATACCCTTGGAGGATAGCTAGACGTACCTTCGAAGTCGACACCGCGGTAGACGGCGGGAACAGCGATCCGACTACGAACGAGTAGGAACTCGTCTCGACAGGCCTGGGGTACTACAATGTCAATAGCTACGCGACGAGCGGAGAGATACATTTACTTACATGGTTCGAGAATGCTCGGAATGTAGTGGTGCAATCCGAGACCTTGAAGGATTAAGTGCAGTGTAAGGTTGTCTTTCGACACCGTACACTACGGTTCATGAACCTATGTCGCCATATGTTAGCATAACAAATAACGGGCATGGTTTCAGACGTACCTGCGCCGCTGGGGACATGAAGCGGAATCGCAGGAGCGTATAGGGCTCTGATAGCGATATCCTACTAATCGAGTTATCGAGAGGGTCATACAGTCCTTTTATCAAGGATGTAAGCGGAAGGCTGTGTGAAATGTATGAAGATAATACTCACGTCGTTGAGTACATTTCGAGAGGTTGGACATGCGGCAATCCTGAAGGATTAAGTGCAGTGTAAGGTTGCCAAAAGCAACCGATACTGCAGCTATAAGTGAGATCAGCCTGCGTTCGTAAACTCGCTACGATAAAATGTGGGCCTCGACGTACCTGTGTAAGCCCAAGCTGGGGACGTCTGACGGCCCTTCGTCGAGGTCACGCGTCGGTAGCGGCCGAGAGCGAGTTCGCGGCAGCGGAGGGTCCATCTACGAGGAGCCAGGATTAATAGACGGTCGCACACAGGTAATGGCTTCGAGGCTTACCGCGTGAGGCCCATTTCGTGGGATAAGGGCCGAGGCTACGGCTCGACAGGCCGGTACCTTGGCGTTCGCGTACGTCACGGTGACCAGCTGCTGCGAGACGATCGGGACGTCAGACGTTCCGCGTACGATTCGGGCGCGTGAGGTTGTCCTGGCACGTCCGATTAGCCTGATAGTGAGCTGTGATTAAATGGCACACTTACCCCGAAGGCTCGATGTGCTGTGCCGGTCGATAGGCGGTCGAGAAGCCTGGTTCCAGGGTCAAGGCTGCGGCGGCTACCGCAGAGGATCGTCGCGGGATCCAGCATGATACGATCTATGAGCTGGTCAGTCAGAGCGGGCCTGAAGCAGAAGCGACGGGCGTACCTGGTCAGATGCTGGCATGCTGGTCGCGCGATCGGCTGTCAACGCTGTCCGGTTCTGGCGCGACATCGGGCTCTGGGCCGTGCGATATGGCGATGGCCAGATCCAAGGGGATCGAGCCGACGCGCTGCCAGGCTGGCGATAACGTCAGCCCGGGGTCGAAACGAACACGGGCGCCGCACCTCTGTGACGTGCGTGCAAAGCGTGAACGCCGTGCGTCTCTGGGCCGTCGCAAACAGCCCAGAGGCACGGTCTTCGCGAGAGCTCGCCTGTGCATTAGATCGTGGGTGCCTGTGGAAGTAATTGAGTGAGCGAGAGGAATAAGGCAGTAACCGAATGGCTACTTACATTTCGATGGACCAGGCGTAGCGATCATCGCGCCGCCATACCCCCGGTCTTCGTGGGCCGAGCAGGGCGGCGCGCCGGCGAACAGCTCCCTGCCATGTCCCGAAAGCAATGCGCGCGCTCTAGATGAGCACGAATGTTAGTAAGGCTTGTCACGGTCATCGGGCTCGGTACGGACAAGCTGCACGGCGTTTCGTTTCACCAGAATTCCAGATCATCGCATCGACGTGCGACGAGAACGTGCGCACGAGCTATCTGCGGCCGGCACGCCGACAGAGCCGCTCTTATAGCGCAGGGTATGGTCTAGGTGTGTCAGTCAAGTGAAGGCCGAGTGAGAGTAAGCAATTACTTACAGAGCTAGCCGCGAAGCATTATCGAATCGATAAGACCTCCTAGACAGTGTTAGTAATCGAGTAAAGCCCTTAGACAGTTTGTGAGCTGCTCACCAGCGACGACCACGCCGCACGAGAACGAGATGGCTATACGAGCATTCAGTTATCGTAGAGCGTAAACAGGAGTGAACTTACCCAGACCTCAGCGTTTCATGCTTTCATTAAATATTGAAGTGCCGGTAAGCTAGAATTTGAACGCGTGAACCGTGTGTACAAAGCGCGAGAGGTCGAGCCATGCTCACCATGTAATACAAGCTGTCAGGCGTTGCGTTCGAATGTAATTCTTGAGCCTATCAGATCGTCAGTCAGATAAATGAACGAAGCCAGCACGCACTTACCTGCCACGACGCTGGCTGCTGGCTGCGCCGAGCGAGTCGCGTCACGTATTAGAGGGCCGCGACGACGTGCAAGAGAGGCGGGACGACGTGCAGAAGTAGGGACAAAGGCGTCGTGTGCGAAGGATGTGAGAGAGACGGCGAGAGAGGTGAAGGAGTGGGAGAGGAGGCTGGGAGTGGGAGGAGGAGGGAATGCAGGCTGAGTGCTGCTGAGGAGGACAGCCAGAGGAGCGCACCTTTTATCCCCCACCGGACGTGCGCACGGGCCAGCCCACGTCACCCCACTTTGCATCCGGGGCCCTTCGCTCTCCGAGATTCGTCGGCTCGCCCGCGGGCTGCCAGCACGAAACGAGTGCAGCCCGCGTGCCGTACGTGCCGCCGTTCGAGCGCAGCGTCACCCCAAATTGCGGCCGTGATGGTCGCTCTTGATGGGCGGCTAGCCGAGCTCATCTCGGTGTCTTGGTCCCGCGGTGTTTCGGCGAAGGGAGGGTCGAGGAGCAGGTGGGCAGGACGCGTGAATCTCTGTCTTTGCACGCATTGTGCAAAAGGGAGAAATTTGGGTCATTTAGGGGTGCATCAGGCAGTCTCAGGGTACGCACCTCAAGCCATCCCAGCCAGCCTCCCACCCCTCGAAGCTTCCTGACCGCGCTGCGACGTCGCGTTCCTGCCCGCTTGGCGTGCGACGCGTTTCCGGCGAGTACGTTTCTCCTGTCAGCTCTCTCCGCTCCCGTGCTCCACCCTAACGCCCATCACACCCTGCCTGATGCAACGGGGCTTCTCGACGACGCTGTGTGTCCGACTCTGTGAGATATTCCCGACCCGCCTCGAAGCACGCTCGTCCCGCGGAATGCCCGCGGGCCAAGCGTGATTCGAGCGCAGTTCACGCACGCACCGCATATTTAATCCTCTGACCAGTGGCAGAGCGCGTTCGTGTGTGCAAGAGGACGAGAATGCGGCAGAGTGTCCGCGGGAGGTGGATGGGCGGAGCGAGAGTTGGCGGGAACGCCGCGCCTCGCGTGGCTCACAAGCGCGGGCAAAGGCTTTGTGGCGCAGATCTGGCGCCTGATCCTGGCTTATCGCCGCGATTTCTCCTTATCGCGCTTTCGTCTCGCCCTCGTCTCCTCGTCTCCTCGTCCGGGTCGCGCGAGGGCAGACATCCGCCAGTGCGATGGGACGGTGTCGCAGATCGTGGCTATGGTGCAGACGAGGGAGCTGGATGGGCTGGAATAGGTGATCCCGGTAGTGTCTTCTGCTTTCTCTCAGGACTCGAGCAGAGCGTTGTGCGCCCTCTGCGACCACTGCAGGTCTCCTGTACGTTTCATAAAATTTCTCGAGGTGGAAGTGGCCACACAGGGCTGCTCCGTGGGTAGAATTGCATCCTGTGTCTGCGTGCCTCGAGACTGCCAGGCTTGGAAGGTCTAGACTTAGTAGACCATGTAAATACAGATTTGAGGCATGGACGGTGCGTCGGAAGTGACACCTGCAGGCTGACAACAGTCTGCGGTTGTCATTTCCGATGCACTAGTACCGGGTGGGGCGAGCCCGATCAATTCTGATGCAGGCAGCTGTCACACTGCCTTACTGCGGGATTGCAGAGTGTGCAGCCAAGAGATTTTTTACTGTGCTACGGCACTGACCTGCGGGACACACCAACTCTGAGAGAATGCACGCCTTAAGTTTCCGCACTCTGAGATGATTTTTCTGAGGCACTTGGGAGCTCGGACACTGAGAGATCCACCTGTGTGAGCGTGGGATTGTGCCCGGGACCCGATCAGACGAGGGCCCTTGACTCCACGGGATCTCACGCCGTCGGGCAAAAAAATATCTCGCCATGCCAGCGCATGATGCGCCGAGGCTCGGAAGACACCAGAGGCCCTCGAAACGGGGGCGTCTGGTATTTTCCGAGCCCGAGCGAAGCTTGGCTCCTACCTGACAGGCTGACTCTGCCCCCCGCAGCAGCTCTCTCACCGCACCCGCCACCTCGTAGACTATGCCCGAGCACTGCGCGGACCTCAGCGAGCCCGCGCAGCTGCTCAGAATCCTGCCCGACATGCCGCCACTGCACTAGTGGCAGCCCAGATCCCACTACCGCCAACCTGTGCACTCCGACTGGCACCGCGAGAGCTCACTTGCGCCCACCGCGGCACCCTCCCATTTCCACCGCACCCACTCAACCACCCACGACGCGCCCAACACTCTCGTGCCGCCGCCGCCGCCGCGCCGCTCTCACATCCGACACCCATCCGCTCACACCACCCTCGCGCACGCGCATCACGGCTGCAAGCCACGCAACAGCTCTCGTATATTGTGCACAAGGTACGCCTACTGCTTACACGCGTGGTTCTACCCGTATTCACGCTCTGCGCCCGCGCAGCCGGCGTGTTCCTCGACGTTCGCCCGGCGCCTAACCGGTCGCCCGCGCGCGCAGTCGGGCGACGCTTTGCGACGAAAATCGGCGCGGCGATCCCGGGGCGCGGTCCCGCCGAAGGCGCAACAGGGGGCAGCGAGACGGACGAAGGTTTCGGGGGCGTCCGAGGCGAGAGGCGGGAGGGCACAGGGCGCGACGACAGTCTGCTGGTAAGGATATCCTCACGCCGTTCTGCGTGCTCGCGCTGACCCAGTTCCGCAGATCGCGATCCCGCGCGTTTCCGACGCGGCCTCCGATCTCCCGAGTCCCGCCGCGGACGGCGGCGCTACACGCACGAGATTGTCAGGATAGCGAGCGCAAGGACAGTGATGAAGATCCGCACCTCCACCGGTCACGGCTTCCGCCCGCGGTCACGTCCAATGACGGCGGCGGCCGCCTGGCTTGCACGCCGCGGTGCTTTGTCCTGGTGGGTCTCGGCTTTGCTCGTGTCCTGCTTGCATGCTGACGTCGCCTAGCTTTCCAGACCGTCGCGCTAGACGGCCTACTCCTCCATTGAGCGATAGCGCCTCGCGCGGGCGTGCGAGCAGCCAGGCTGAAGCTTCGCGATCGGTAAGTCGACCTCCTCGCGATCGCGCGCAGGCCGCTCATCGACGCTGCAGCCCGCAGCCCAGCTCTTGACGAGCCGCTCCCGACGCGGACTCTGCCCTGGCGCAGTCAGTTAGAAGGTCCGCACGACGGCGAGCAGCATGGGCGACGTATCCGGCCGGCCGACGTTTTGACCGCGGATTCTGCCGTCCGGCGTCCAGCACGACATCGGCGGCGACGGGCGCTGCAGCGACGCGCGGGTCAATACCACGATGCGCGCGTCGAGGATCAGGTCAACGTACCTCGACTACGCCAGCACGAGGACGGCGGGAACCTAGCGCGGACGCGTGTACCTGCGCGAACGAGCGCCCGAAATTCCGAGTCGATTTTTGGGCTTCCCGCGACCGGCCTCAGAGCGGCATGTCCCGTTGCGTTCGCACTGCGGTACATCAGCACGACGGCGCACGCTCGACGAGCAGCACGCCGCACCTTCAGGCGAGCCCCCCGACGCCGACCACATATTCCGAGTTCCCGCGAGCGACCCGACGACGGCGGTGCTGGAAGACCTTCACGCAGCCGTACATCAGCACGACGAGGCGGTCTCGAGGGGCTGCGCGGCGTACCTTCATCGGCGGCGCGCGCACTTTGACGCGACGTATCGTCTTCCCGCGACCGGCCCTCGGACGGCGACAGTTCGGCCCTGGACGCACGGCGACGGACACCCAGCGCGTGTTCGACCGCGGATATCGATTTCCCGCGACGGGCCTTCTTCAGCGCGCACCGAGGCGGGATGTCCCGCAGCGAACGTCTGAGGCGGCATCAGCACGGTGCGGGCGGCGAGGACGAGGGGCACAACTCACCTGCGCGCTCGGCCTCGAACATTCGGCCGCGGATTTCGAGCGCAAGAGTCTCCAGGAGTGCTATCGCGCCGCAGAGTCAGTCTCTCGAAGCGAGGCAAGACAAGGGCAGCAGCGCACCTGCACGTCGGACCCTCCAATTTCGACCGCGGATTCTGAGGCCCGACGGCCGGGACGCCGTCGACTGCCAGCTGCAGAGACCGCACTGCGTCGGATGGGCCGTGAAGGCGACGGCGGGCGCGGCAGCGTACCAGGCAGCAACTTGGCCTCCGCGACTTTGACCGTGGATTTCGACGTCCGGTGACCGACGGCATCCCTCGGAGGCGCAACGAGTCCCGCGGCATGCAGGCTCCCGAGCTTCGACCACGGATTTCGAACGCCGGCGAGCGACGCTGCATGGACTGGAGCCGCACAGCGTCAGATTGTGGAGACGACGGCAAGGGCAGCAACGTACCAGCGAGGGAGCGTTTGCAATTCCGACCACGAATTTCGACGTCCGGTGACCGACCCCTTGCACGACATCCCTCGAAGGCGCGACGAGCACGGCGGCATGCATACGTCGAGGCCCGCGAACTTCAGCCGCACATTTCGAAGGCTGGCGAGCGCCGCACAGCGTCAGATCGTGGAGACGATGGCGAACGCAGCGACGTACCAGCAAGCGAGACCGCGCGACTTCGACCGCAGATTCTGGCGTCGCGCGGCCAGCCCTCCAATTTCGGCCCGGCGAGCGACATTCCAAGCGTGGCGCCAAGGCTTCAGCGTACGTTCTGGACGCGCAAGAGGCGTGGATGCAGGCGTTCGCGCAGGTGCATTCTGCGAGACTTTGCCGGGGTGTATGCACGCGAGGCACGTCCTCTGCGCGACCGCCGCGAGCTCGCGCGCATGCGTTCTGTGTAGCACAATCGTAGCTGAGCGGGAGTGTGCAGGAGATGGCCAGAGTAGACGCACCTTAGGTGCAGATGGGCAGGCTGGGCGGGCTGGAAGGACACCTTGGTGGTGGAGAGAAAGCAAGTGTGGGAGCGCTGCGGGGCTGGATCGGACATGCGGAATGGACGCCCGGACGGGGTAGCCAATGGGCGGCCGCAGCTGGCGGGACGCGTCGCACGCGCACAGGAGAAAAGACAAAGCTTGGTGACGTAGTAGTAGTAGTAGTAGAGAGAGTCTCATGACTTTACAGAACGCTTGCACGCCAAAAAGGCAGCATCGCTCACGTCAGCACGCTGCACGAACAGACGCGCGCCGCCACAAACCAGGGCAGCGCCTCCTCCCCCACGATTAGCGTCCGCTTGAGTGTGCGGCCGGACACCGCAGACACACGCGATGGCCACGCACGCCACCCATGTCCTCTCCAAACTCCCCAGGTTTACGCAAGCGGCAGCTGACCCCAGAGGCCAGCGATCGCAAAGCCGCCCTTCATTCCCTAGGGTCCACTGCCACCACACGGCACCGCACCGCTCGCCG
>BPQB01000200.1:0-14134 GCA_019973155.2 Phanerochaete sordida | reverse complement strand
TTTCAAGTGAATCGGTGGAGAATTGGTGGGGATACATACCTGCAAAAGCGAAAAGTGACCTTTGGTTTGCTTCTGGGCACTTCAGAATACCAAAGTGAAAGCAGGTATGTGCCTGGCTGCTGTAGGATAGGAGGACAGGTCCGGATATCTCAAACATGTCAGTACATATCAGTAGACCCTGTATGTAGCAGGAATCGCTCCAATACTGTGTGGATCCTTCTGGGTACCTGCATATATGGTGTTTTGGGCCCAAAGTACCCAAAAATGCGCATTCCAGAGCCAGGAACATTATGTTTCCGCTATTCTACAGCTCCGAGACGTTGGATATAGTGTTATATAGCTACCACACACATTATGACGCAGCCCCAGCATGATTGGACCGCTGTGGCAGCTGCAGGAGCCTGGGGAATGCCCCCTAAACGCGATTTTGGAGGGTTTTGACCCCCTGTATAGATTCCCCTACGTGTTTCACGCGTCAAAACAGCTTTCCCATGGTGCTACATACCAATGACACGTAAACGACGCGTCCGACGCGTCAGGGACGCGATGGGGAAGGTATGGGAGCCCCTGTCCCTGGCGCATTAATTCCCCTAAATTCCAGCATAATTCCCAGAATATTTCTGAGCCCTAGGACCGCCCTGGAGCTCTCCATATGGGTTTTCCCCATGCTATAGTACCTATACGACGCGCTGTACCGTGCCCACACCCCATTGAAGGCCCAAGGGTGCCCCAGTGCACGCATTTGAAATTCGTCAAAATTCCAGTTAATTCCGTAATATATTCGCATACCCTGAGGCACCCCCACAGATGAGGGTTAGTACTACAATACCTGCTAGCTACGATATCTACCACTTTGCCCCATGCTTCAACCCCTAGATGGAGCAGGGGAGCAGCTGGAATACCCCTGCCAGCCAAATTCTCGCTTATGGCGCTTATTTCCGTTTTGGGCAGGTGCCCAGCTTGGTGGCGCTAGGGCGCCAAATGCTTTCATCGCCGGCTCCCGGCGAGTATTTTGCGAATAGCGGGCTCAGTTTTGATCGGGAGGGGTCCCTGTCAATGAGAGATATGATATTTTCTATGTTCTCTACAACTTTGGTTTTCTGACATATGACCCCGGAAAAACATATGTCTTTTTAAAAAGAAGTCCCTCCCCTTTTGGCCCACATACCCCTGGTAGCGTTTTTTGCAAAACGACTTACTACTATACTAGCTGCTTTTACAAAAACGCTACATGGACGGCTGCCGGTACTTGAGATTTCCATTGCGAGGTGTCTACTGTGTCGTCGTCGTCCTTATCCAGGACGTCAACGATTGCCTCGGCTTGTATACGGTCCTCTGGGCGATCTAAATCGACCCAGTTGATGTGGTGAACGCTGTCCTCCTCGCCATAGTCGTCGAGGGAAGCGTCCCACGGTTGCTCGTCGTAGAGCTCTACCAGCTCCTCGTCGATACCGATTTCGATGTCGAGGGCTTGGATTTTCTCAGCCTTTCTAGAGACTTTGCATGATTCAGGGCATCTGGTGAACTGCCAATCGCCTTTGGCCCAGTCGATTTCCGGGTTGTGTCTGTGCAGGAACTTATACCCTAGGTACATATCCTTGTCATTCAGGTCGGTGACAAGTAGGTACTGGGCGTGTTTATGAGTTCCAATTTCGACGTAGGCTCGCAGGGCGTGTGTGATTCGGCCTGCTTTATTCTCAGTTCCATCCGCATTCTTAACTTCATACGGATTTGCCAGTTTAATAGTGACCAGATTGTTAGTTTCGACGAATTTTTGGTTGATGAAACTCGTCGTGGCCCCTGAATCAACTAGGGCTGTAGCCTGCGCTTTCTTTCCATATACCCACAGAGTAACAGGGAGCTTAAAAGAAGAATTCTTATTCGGAGAAACGTTTTGTACATTAAGCTCTGCTACTCTATCTGTGTCCAGCACAGACTCGGTAATGGGTATCTCTTGTTCGTCTACCTGTAGGACGCGGCATTCCACTACAGGTCGCTGACAAAATCCACCTTGCGGGCGGACACCTTGCCGAACTTCTTATTCAGACGTTCACGCGCAGCTGCCAGTTCATCAGCTGGTTCCTGCGCTGGTGTCTCCTTGGAGGTCTTATTGTCCTCCTCGTCCCACTCGGTGATGCGTGCGGCGTTGATGACGACGTCCTCGTCGTCGCCGTTCTTGAGTTCCTCCTCCTCCTTCTCGAGTTGGGCCAAACGGGCCTTGACTTGCTGAATGGAGTTCTTCTTGGCTGCCAGAGCCTGCTTGTTCTTTCCATTTCCTCCGGCGGGCTTGCCCGCCTTGCCGTTGTTGCTGCCGGTGCCGGATGTCGATGCCTTGTTGTCGTTCTTCTTCAACTCGAAACAGTCGTTGAGGACGTGCGTTTTAGCGCGGGCCGTCTTTCCGTTGCCGACGCAAATGGCGCAGGGCACTGTGACCGCAGGTTTCGCCTCCTGGGAGTTGGCCTGTTTACCCTTGCCTTTGCCCTTTTTCGTGTTCGCGTTGGCGGCATCGACTTCCATAGCGTTCGGATCTTTTGCAGATGCGGAACCGCTCGAGTTTCCTTTTGAGAAGATGTGATCCTGGGCCTTGTGCGGGTAGACCTCCTTGTACGCGACCAGTAGGTAGTCGACGTACTCGCTGGCGGTCTTAGGCCAGTTGGCTTTGCCCTTGCCAAGGATAAACATCCGGAATGTCTCTTCCAATAAGCCGTGCAGCTTGTCGATCATGTACTTGTCGGAGAATGGTTTGTCGCTATTGTCGAGGAGCACCTTGAACTGGACCGAGAAGGCCACGAGATCCTTCTGCGCGAGGGTTTTGTTGTCGAGCAGCTTCTCGAGGTCCTTCGAGGCCGTTCCAGCGGAGTCCAGTTGACCGTAGGTACCTTCCAGAGCTTTCCAGAAGTCCGCAATCGAGCCCAAATCCTCGTCCGCCGCATTCTTCTTGAAGTACGACTGGAGGCGCTTGTTGGCAGGTTCTCTGACGAGCGAGAGGGCGTTGACGATGCGCTGGTTGTCCGTGACGATACCTTGCGACTTGTTCCATAATTCGACCAGGTTGCGCCAGTCGTCGAGCTTGATCGTGTTTTTCTCGCCGGAGAACACCGGAGGTTGCGAAACCTTAGGCCTGAACGAGCCACCGCCAATCGATCCCACGTCTGCAGGCAGCCTATTCAGCTGTCGCTGGACGTTAGTGACCGCAGCGCGAATATCGTCGATGTCGGTGACAATGCTTCCGACAGATACACCCAGGTCGTCTACAACCTGGGGGTCCGACATGTTCGCGTTGATCGTGTTGATAGCCTGGGCGATGTTGTCCATCCTCGGGTTGATCTCGTCAAGGAGAGCCTTGAAGAAATCAGTTACTCCAGTGAGCAGTGCGGTCGTGTTCTCGGTTATGCCCCTGTAGATGGATTCTTGGATCCAAGTCTTGAGCTGATTATTCAGCTGAACGCGTTCGTCCAGCTGGACTTCGTTCAGGGCATTGATGAGGAAAGTATGGTCGATCGTAGCCGACGGGTTGTTGAGTTGAATCTGATCGACGGTGAAAACCATGATTTCTGTAGTAGCGACTTAGTTAGCACGGTCTTATCTCCTTTTACTTATGCAGTAATAAGGGTAAGGAAACTCTTAATGTTTGTGTTCACACAGCGTCATGCATGCAAATTCGAGTCAAGGGCAGGATATTATTTGGACGAGGGATTTAGCAACATTCTTTGAAGCGCCAGGGACAAGCGTCGAGAATGACGGCTATCTCCAGAATACGCTCCTTGAAGTTTACAAATGATACGATCTTAAGACGATTCAAGTCCGCCTTGACCCATCTGTAGTGCTTTCCCTCTAGCAAAACCTGTCCCTTGTTCGCCTCGAAGAAGTCGTAGCACTCTTCGAACTCCTTGATCATGTTGGAGATCCGGCCCTCGAGTGCCTGGTTGTGCTTGCCGATGAGGAAGAGGTGCTCCCCCAACGGTCGCAGGCGAATCTCGGCTGCCTTGAAGAGGTTGAAGAGCTCGGCGGTACGTCTGAGCCGCCACTCCTTCTGCATGCGTAGCCCCTCGGGCACCTTGCCAAGCGTGCTGCTCGGGTCGCCGTACTGCTCCTCGATCTCTTTGTTGGAGAGGACGGGGGCAGGACCGATGCGGCTGAGCAGGGACGGTCCGGGTTCGGAGATCCGTTCCGCCAGGCTCTTCTCCAGAGCCTGCTCCTGCATGAGCCGTGAGGCTTGTTCCAGCGCCCAGATGCGCTCTTGGAACTCCTCGTTGATGCGGTCCTGCTCCTCGCGTGAGAGCGGAGTGGTGACGACCGGGCGTTGAGCGCGCTTGAGCAAGTACTTCTCGCGCTGCTTGGGGCGAGCGCGTTCGTCGAGCTTCTCCTTGACCTCGTTGTAGATCTTCTCGTTGGTCTTGGCAGAGACCGAGAGGCGTTTGGCGAGGTCGTAGGGCTTGGAAGCATCGCGAGCGTAGAAGTTGGACTTGGTGAAGCGAGGCATGACGTGTGTCTGTAGTGAACAAAACAAAAAGCGGCGTTAGCCGGCGCTCCTTATTCAGGAACGACTTAGGGAAATGTTCAGAACGTGGAGGGTTACCAGCCCTCCTCTTGCTGCGGTTCGATCCTCGATGTGCACGGGGTAGAGTCGGTACGGCGTGCCATTTCTCTCTGCACACGCGCGATGGCAGTCTGGAAAGGGGGGTACTCGGTCACGGTTCCAGCCGTGCCGCAAACTTTGTTGCCACGCCATTCGGCGCAGCCCCACACGCACTCGGGGTTTAGTGTTTTACCGCTTAGCCTGAAGGCCCCCCAAGTATAGCGCATGGTCCGCTTTTACGCCACGGAAGAGGCAACAAGATTTCCATGCCGGTCTACGCCGACCCGACTGAGGAATTTGCCTCAGAAGGTGGATCTCAAGATGCCGCAACGACTTATTCAGCCGTCCGACATAGTCCCCAGAACCCAATAATGCCCCCGAACCCAAAACCAAGCCATACCCGCCGAGGGGCAGAGCCTGGCGCCGACAAGGGTTGGTGGCCCCCGCCGACTTGCACAACACAGCATACGTTCCCCTTATTCAGGAGTAACGCCGCCAGCTGGTTGGCCATTTTTGGAGCCCCAACTAACTTATTCAGCTAGTGGGGTGTGCACATACGAGGTCGAACCTGCAAGGCAAGAATATAAGTAGAAAGGGCGCCGCCGCTGCTGGCAACAGCGACGAGCGTGCAGCACACGACGTCAAGGCCCTTAAGGCCGACGCCGAGGCGTAGGGTATAGCATCATCAATATGTCAAAGATCACCCCGCTACTTACCTGTGGTAGCTGGTGGGGTGGGCTTGACTGCAAGTGTGTGACGAGTAGTGCAAGTGGAAGACGAAGAGAGATTGATGATGCTGGGGACTTAAGCCCAGCTCAGGCAGGTATATATACATGAAGGGGAGGACCCCTGGTACTACCCGGGACCTCTAGCACTGTGGGCTGACGCGCGCTGACGCGTCCTACCTCGGGCCGCTGACTACTCCATGATGATGAAGACGCTCAGCAATCGGTGTGTCCTCGCCGAGTGATGAGTCGTCCGGACCGCTTACACTATACTACTTACACAGCTAAGGTTCCAGACCTTCCTATCTAATCTACCCTGGCCCGATGCCACTATCTAATCCAGATAAGATAACAGAACGATAAGATAATGTCCATCTGAGCGTTCCCAGCACATGACCGTCACGTGACCGTGTTGCGTGCGCGTGTGTGCGTCTATCCCAGCCCTGCTCCTTAGCCCTAACCCCATGTAGGGTGCTTGAAGGAATAAAACCGTAGGGAATAAGAAAACTGTGACACTGAGCCAAAGCGTGTCAAGTACCTCGGCGCTATCGCAGAGTGGCGGCACCGGACCGCCCACACCTTGGAGGAAGCCGAGAAGCTCTATGGCAGGCTTCTGCACACCTGCCATGTCCGCCCAGCGGGCAGGGCCTACCTTACCGAGTTCGAGCGCATGTTTCCCACATTTGCGGGAAACCGACACATGCCCCGGACCTTCCCAGCGTCCTTATTAACTGACCTGCAGTGGTGGACGGAGCTCCTCTCCTTTCCCCCGGTCGACCGCGCTATACCAGGTGAAGTGTCGGTCACCGATGTCGACGCCTTCTCAGACGCCAGCACATCCGGCGGCGTCGCCATCGTCATTGCCGGTGAGTGGCAAGCCTGGTCCCTCCGCGACGGCTGGAAGGGAGGCGACCGTGATATTGGATGGCTTGAGGCAATCGGCTTCGAGCTCGCCGTTCGCGCGGTCCTACTCCACGGCCCCCTCGATCGCCACTTCCGCATCCATGTCGACAACCAGGGCATCGTCGACGGCTGGCGCAACGGCCGCAGCCGCAACGGCTCCTCCAACGAGGTCTTCAAGCGCATCCACCGCGTTCTCGCCCTTCACGACCGCTTCGCATACGCCGTCTACGTTCCCAGTGCCGACAACATCGCAGACGCCCCGTCCCGCGGCCTCTTCCCTCCTCGATCGCAACGCCTCCGCGCTTTTGAGCTCCCTTCAGCACTTGACCCGTACCTCTACCTCGCACCCCTCTAATGCTACCGGGCCTCTCCCGTCGATTCCTACTGTGGGGACGTCGGCGGCCAGTCCTCGACCGCCTAGTCCTCCGTCGCTGTTCGCAGCTGTCCCGTCCACATCCTCGCCTTTCCCTTCCCTTCCTTCTGAGTCTATCGACGCCCCCACACGAGATCGCCCTCGTTTCGACGCGCCGCTCCCGCGTCTTGCAGGCGTCGGCGGTGCACCTCGCCCTTACATGTGGGACCTCACCCCGCTCGAGTCTCCGTTGCGCCCGCACTGCCGAGCCGCAGACCGGCTCCTTTTCTGGCGACCACCCAGCCTGCCCCCGCTCCCGCCAGGGCTCACCGAAGCCATGCGCGATCGCATGCGCGAAACGCGCGCACACAGCATCGCGGACTCCACACGCGGGACCTATGGTGCGGGCCTCCTCCTCTTTCATGTCTTCTGCGACTCGCACAGAATACCTGAGGATCAGCGCGCTCCGGCGCAACCTCTTCTCGTCCAGGCTTTCCTCGCCTCTTTGGTCGGCGGCTACTCTGGGAGTGCCGTCTCGAACTACCTCAACGGCCTCCATACCTGGCACACCATCCATGGCGTGGACTGGCTCCTCGCCACCACAGACCTCAAGCCTTTCCTGGCGGCGGCGAAGCGCATCGCCGTCGATGTGGGCATTGGCAAGCCGCCCAGATCGCCGTACACAGTGAGTGACCTCGAGGCTATCTGTGCCCAGCTCGACGACGCCGTCTCTCTCGACTGCGCGGTCAAAGCTTGCGTCACGGCTACCTTCTGGGGCATTGCCCGCGTGAAGGAGATGACCGTCGTCAACCTCACTGACAACTCCTTCAATCCCGTGCGCCACCTGAAGATTACAGACGTCAGCGAGAAGTGGGACGCCAAGCTCGCCTGCCAGGTCACCGCACTGCATGCGCCGAGCACGAAGGCATCTCCGCTTACTGGTGAGGACATTTTCTTCGCGCAACAGCTGGGGCCGGCAGACGCGAAGAAAGCCCTTGCGGTTCACGTCCGCGTTAACGATCCTCAGCCTCTCGAGCACCTCTTCACGCACACCGTCATTGACGGACGCGGCCGCGCTATTCGGCGCCCACTCTCGCGCAGCGTGTTCATCGCACGCATCAAGAGAGCATCCATCGCTGCGAACATCATCCCAAAGGACGGGCACTCGCTACGCATTGGCGGTACGCTCGAGTACCTACTGCGCAGCGTTCCTTTCCCTGTCGTGCAACACCACGGCCGCTGGGCAGGCAATTCTTTCACCAAGTACCTGACCAAGCACGCCGTCATCATCGCACCATACATCCAGGCCCCTCCTTCCTACAGCAGCGCCAGCAGCAGTGCAGGCCCTCCCAGGTCGCCTTTCCCGCCGCTGCCGACAGCGGTTATGCTGGATGACGCCGTGACGGCAATCTCGGTGCCCGATCCTGCAGCGCCCAGCCTTCCCTCCATCGAGCTTCCTCCGGTACGCTGAGGCTTCCGCCGCTGTGGCGCCACGCTACGCGCCGCCTCGCGGGGTAGCTGCCTTTCTTCCTTGGCCGTCAGGTGAGTCTCTCCCGTCTGCATCGGGGGTGGTCAGCAGCGCGACCGCGTCGGTCCCTGCCTACCTTCCTGCCGATTGGGGTATCGCGTGCTGACTTGCCCCTCTCCTAGCAGACCTGACGACTCCTCGCGACTGGTCGGCGGGCCCCGCCGGGGCTCGCGCCCCGTTAGCTTGAGCCTTACCTTCGCCTCGCCTTATCCTTTTCCTTTCTCCCTTTCTCCTCGTCTCCTCGTCACCTCTTCTTCCTTTGTACCCTAATATCTCAGCGCAGACTATGCTTCTCCTTAGCACGCCTTCCGTCTGTTCTTTCTCCTTCCCTCGTTCTTTGCGTACCTAGGTTACCCTTCTCGTTCTCGGACTTATCTTCGCCCTCTCGTATCGGACTCATCGCGCGTAGCACACCGTTCGTGTAGGCGGTCGCTGCCGCAGCTCTGTACGTCCTCGCTCCTCGTCTATGTCATACCCTCTGGTTCCTATTGGACCTTCCTCACCGCTCGGAGCGTGCCGACCGCAGCGAGCACATAGATCACGGCGCTAGCGTCCAAACCGGGCGCTAGCAGCAGGTCTATGTTGAAGCAGAGGGCCGGCGCCAGAGAGCTCGCGCTCGCAGCGACGTCCATCTGCTTCCCTCGGTCCTTCTGCCTCGGTCCGCCTTTCGCTCTTTTCCCGCCCTTCCCGCCCCTATCTGTGCGCCCTCCTCCGCTGGGCGCATGAAGGCACACCTGCGCTATCATTGCGCACAGGGCAACTCTTTTGCGTGTGCGTCACTCGCTTGACTTTGTGCCTTATGCTAACCGACTTCCGCCGCTGTTTTCCTTCCGAGCCTTACGTACAGTCCGTCTCTTTTTACGTCCGCCGGTCTGCGGTGCGCTGCGGTGCTCCGCACATTCGCACGCTCGTGGGCCTTTTATGCCCCACGGCGTTGAACGCGCTCTCATCTCTATTTTCTTCTCTTCCCACCTCCCTTGCCGCTGCGACTTTGTCCCCAGCACCGCCCCTCGTCAAACGCTCTTCGCCCGACCAACTCGCACTCTACTCTCATTTCTTTGCCTTTGCCACATGTCCATCTCGTCGGCACCGTCGCCTTCGTCTCCTCTGCGCCGTTCGGCCTCGACACTCCCTCGCCTCGCCGTGGCTCTCCCTCCCTCGCGCTCCGACCTGGTGTCGCCTCAGTCGCCCATCTCTCCCACCACAGGCCTGGTGCCCCTCCCTCCCACAGGCCTCCGCCGCTCGCTTTCCTCGGACACCCTGCCTCAGCCTCCGCCAGTGCCCACCGCGGCGTCTCCCGAGCTGTCTGAGCTCGAACAGCTCGGCCTCCCAGAGGACACCGTCCTGGTTGTCCGCAGCCTCCAGGCCTTTAGTAGCGCGCCAGGAAGCCAGTTCCGGGCGTGCCGCCTCGGCTGCGTGGTCTCTCTCCCGCACGGGTCGCAGATCACACCGGGCCTTCCGTTCGCCTTCCTCGGCACGCACGGTCTCCCAGAGTGGGTCGGCTGCATCGTCGAACCCGAGCTCACCGCGCGCGGCTGGGTCCTTTTCCGCACAGTCGCCATGTGCCCATACGCACCTGAGCTCTCGGCGCAGTTCCGCATCCTCATCATCGCCAAGGCGTCGCTGTGCGGCTGGGGCACCCAGCCACCGCCGAAGTCGCCGTCCCTCGCGGTTCGCCTTCGTGAGCTCGTGCCCGCGCTCTTCCCGGCTCACGACCCCGCCCCGCGCCTTACGCTGTGGGGTGAGCAGCCGCCGTCCTGCGTCGGTCGCGCATCGTGGCTTGAAGACCATTCCGACTTCTTCAACTATGCGCGCACGACCAATAAATACGACGTCGTCCGCGTGCGCCAGAGCGTCCGGCAGCAGGATCGCTCGCGCATCCTCACCAACCGGACTCTGGCAACGATCATGCCGGTTCCTGAAATCAGTCCAGTGACCCCCTTGGGGCCCTGGGAACACACCGACCGCCTTCGCGGCGTCCTTCTGTATGGTGCCTGTTGCGCTGTGAGTTTTCTTTCTGTCTAGCCCCTCATGAGAGATGGGCCGGAGGATATCTGCGCACTTCTCAGTGCCGCAGTTCCCGCCCGCCCTTCCCTGTTCTGGCCCGCCCGCCCATCGCGTGCTGACTTGCCCCTCTCCTAGCAGACCTGACGACTCCTCGCGACTGGTCGGCGGGCCCCGCCGGGGCTCGCGCCCCGTTAGCTTGAGCCTTACCTTCGCCTCGCCTTATCCTTTTCCTTTCTCCCTTTCTCCTCGTCTCCTCGTCACCTCTTCTTCCTTTGTACCCTAATATCTCAGCGCAGACTATGCTTCTCCTTAGCACGCCTTCCGTCTGTTCTTTCTCCTTCCCTCGTTCTTTGCGTACCTAGGTTACCCTTCTCGTTCTCGGACTTATCTTCGCCCTCTCGTATCGGACTCATCGCGCGTAGCACACCGTTCGTGTAGGCGGTCGCTGCCGCAGCTCTGTACGTCCTCGCTCCTCGTCTATGTCATACCCTCTGGTTCCTATTGGACCTTCCTCACCGCTCGGAGCGTGCCGACCGCAGCGAGCACATAGACCGACGGCACGCGTCAATTACGCGCCGCCGCGCGCGCTCTGCCCACGTGGAACGCGCGCCGCGCGAGCAATATAAGAGACGCCCAGGCGCGTCATCGGGTTGGACTCGTCCCGCAGCACGTCCGCCATCCTCCACGCGACATACCTCAGCCCGTCATACGTTCTGCCCCCCTAGTGTGCTCACCGTCACCCGCCCTTCCTCGCGTTGCGTCATGACAAGCCCTCGGTGACCACAAGGCGTCGAGACGCGTCGTCGTGCTCGACACCGGCGTCGACTTGCGGCCCCTCGATTGCCCTGCCCGATCGCTCCTTGGGCTTCTGGTGAGTCTAGCCTTCCTTCGTCGCTGGGCGGCTTGTCTGACCTTTGCTCGCTTCGGTCCTAGTGCCCCGCAAAGCGAACGACCGCGGCTACCCCAGACGTATCAGGTACGTTCCGTCTCGCGCCCTCGTTCGCATCTCTCGCCAATCCGCCCCTCCTTCAAGCAGTGCGCGCCACGAAGAACAATGTACCATCTAGCTGGCGCAGCTCCTCCCGTCTGCAGCCTCTACCCGGCACGCCAGCACGTCCGAGAGAAGTCACGCAGCCCTGCAGACTCGTCGAAAGCACGCACAGCGCCCATTCCAACGCAGCCATCATGCTCATTGCATCGGATCCGACCACAATCCTACAGACTCGTCCGAGAACACTCCGCCGCCGTGCTCTCACAAGATACACATCGACAGACTCAGCCTCAGGCCCATACACCTCGTGGACTGGCTGGTAGAGGGCCAGGACGGTATATTCTCCATTACTTGCTCTCTCTCTTTGCGCGGTGCTGATTGTCTTTTTAGATTCAGCGCTCAGTTCTCTTGACCTGACCTCCTCGCGGGGCGACCACATCCGCTGCAGAGAGGAAGTAGAACCCACCGTTTCATCCGCTCGCCGACGCCTGTGCACATGCCAGTGAGCTGCCTGTAATCAACGTAAGCCGCACCCTGGACGCTCTCCCGCCCCTGTTCAATGTCGATGGCGACTCCGAACGTGCACCGATGGCCTCGCTCGACGCCGTAGCGGCCTCACGACACCTCGCGGTTTCCTTCAGTAGCGGCGGCAACGGACACATGAGGGGATACAGTGCGTGCCAGACGTTTTCGTTCAGTCGCGCGCGAATTACTAACCGCGTAGCCTACGTAGACGTGCCTTGTATTCCGGTCCTCACAAGTTGATTTGCTGCGGGACGTCGTACATAGCATCCTCGAGGCCCCAGAACCAGCCCTTTACCTCCAACAGCAAGCCAACCATGGTCCCAGTCGGTCGCGCGAAGCTCGATCAACTGACCGCCCAAGTAGCAGCCTAGCAACAGCAGCTGAACGTGCACCCGCCCGCCAGCATGCCATTCCTTGCGGAACGGCGAAGGCACGTCCACAACATCGCCGATGTCGACCGCCGCCAGGCGATCTGCCCCAGGACTCCGGCCTCAGTCGCGTCTACGCCAGTCAGGGCGCCGCGCATCCCGCGCCCGCCGACCCGCTCGCATGGCCCCGCCGCCACCCATCTTCTGTACATCCATTAGGCGTGCGAACTGCGGCGATCAGCCGAGTCCTCGAGAACAGGCCGATGTCTCGGAATATCTCGTCCGCGCCCTTTCTCACCGGGCGTAGCCCTGCTCCTGGAGCCACGACAGGAGCCGCGATCCACGCCGCGGGGGCTCGATCGGACCTCGGCTGCACGCCGCTGCAGCTGCGCGCCCTCATTCCACCCGCCCCGCGACGTCCTTGGCAGCGTCCCAACCTCGCCGCCCAGACCACTGCTCAACGGCGCCGGCGTCGCTGGCCCGTGCCCGCCACTCGACTTCGGCAGAAGGACACAGGAAAGACAACACCAGGATCGGCATCCTGCGTCGGATGCGGTGCGCGGGGCTGGAGGCCTGGCGATAGTGTGGAGGAGAGGGCGTGGAGACGGCGCTGAGCGGGTCTTGGGAGCTCCAGTGCGTGATCTCTGTCATGTTCTTTCTGTACGTACTCACGCTTCACGCAGGACGGTGCAGCGGCTCGAACGACGGGTACCTGCGCAGGGCCAAGGCATACGTTGGCCCGCAGCGCCACACGACTTTGACCCACACGGCGTCAGCGACACGACACTCTACCTCATGGTCTTCGCTTGCGCCGTCGAAGAGCGCGAGCCGCTCAAGTCGATGCGACCACCGGTGTCTCGCCCGCTGGACAGATCTGGGCCCCGACGCAGATCCTGGACGAGCTGGCAGCGCTCCATGAGAATCCTCTCGCACAGTTCCCCGCTGCACCCGCCGTCGGGACGAATATTCTCTTGGTTGCTCGGGCTTTGGGTCACGAAGGAACAAAAGCCTCGTATCACTGTATGTTCTTCGTACACTCGCTACAGCCGAATGCTGATATCGCCCGCAGCTATCGCCCATTGTTTGTCCTGCCGTCTACTGCGACGCTTTCGCCTAACGTGAATGCCCTTGACGTTGGAAAGGTACGACGGTACGCACTTCACCACCCGCACGGCGCAACTCTGATCGCGCTCGCAGACGTGCTCACCCCGGAACGCGACCGTCATCATCGCATCAGTCTACCCGGTCTATGCGATGTTCTCCTCAACCACGCGCTCCCGGACACCGCGACCTTTGCCGTCAGCGCGCGCGGTCCCAGCTCCCCATCCAGGCACGCGAGGCCCTCCTCGACACCTTCAACGCGACGAAACGGCCGACGGACGTCGTGTTCGTACAGATCGACTGCCCGACATGACACAAGGCGGGCTTACCAGGGCCTGCCCTTGCTGAAATGGTTGCGACACTGAGGAAGGAACCACTTCCGCGTTCCATGTGGTGCTCGGCGCGCTCAACACCGGGTCGAGCAACGCGTAGGCGGGCACGAGGCGGCTGCTATCTACAGAGATTATTGCATGCTCGCGCTGAAACTCCTCGGCGAAGTCTTCATTAGTCGGCGAGGCGCATCTCGATACGGTACACACGATCTGTGTCCTGCCACTGGTCGCTGCTGATACCACCCGCAGAACGCATATCTCTGGCGTTTCTCGACGTCTACGTCGCCTTCGCCGAAGGCACGCTGCGCGAAGGACACGGTGTGCGAGCTGGCCAGGGCAGCCGTCCACGCCGACGAACGGGCGTGTGGGCACGTTGCGCGAGTGGCGGGCTCCAGCGGTGTGAGACGCACGCTCAAGCAAGCAATGGAGGTATCAGGACTACGCATACGGATCTAGAGCCGGGGCGACGGTCTCACATTCACATACTCGGGAGGAGGTTTGAACTGTACAGCCTTAAGCCTCGAACCCTCCAGCAGTTGGGAGCAGTGTTCTGTTCGCAGTTCCGACTTCCCAATGTCAATCAACGAGTGTGCATGAATAACACTCGAAGCTGTGCATGATGTGTCCGAAGTCGAGACCACAGTCCGAACGTGGGTCGATACATAAAGCATGCAGATATACGTTCTCTGGAGTTGTAAGCAAGAGCGCGCGCCGCCCAGTCCA
>BPQB01000199.1:0-14265 GCA_019973155.2 Phanerochaete sordida | reverse complement strand
TTTTTCTTATGATAATGATGCGGCGCTGCCTGTGTAAAGTGTCCTAAGGTCTGTGCACACGCGGCGACCAGAGGGTTTGCCACCTAGGGGGAATCGGCCCATGACGGCGCAGCCGACTACCCGAGTTGTTACTGCCTCGCGCACTAAGCGCCCAAGCGTCTCTATCCTGCAATGCCTGTAGACCGCCCTTGGACTTTACACCTACTCTCGGGCTCTGTAGCTGGCGACAGTCCCTTCACACACCTCTGGGACAGCAAATGCTGCTGGAATATTGAACGACACCAACCACGACACTGGCTCGCTACGTTCTCATTATTCGATTCCTGACTTCCACTGCCGAGTCCTGTGCGCCGCTGTTCTCCGTCCCCCGATCCTCCAGATACCCACTATACCCTTGCATCCGCCGTAGCAACCTTGTCCTAGCCTTACTCTGCCGCAATGGATTCATTCTTTGGCAAGAAGAAGTCTCGTCCGAGGAACTCTTCTGTCTCGACCAACCAGGAACTCACGGGTTCCGTGCCCTACCACAAGCTGGGCCCCCCACAGAAGTCTCCAGTCACGGTCGGCACCATGTCGCAGGGCCTCCGCGGAAATCCCACTGCGGTCATTTCTGCGCCGATGACGAACCCCACCCTCACTGCCAACGGTACCGAGCTCAACAAGTACGCTATCGCGCGCAACCGCCAGGACCGCGAGCGGGCGTACCGCGACGCGAGCCCCGCCCGGCGGCCGGGCTCCCCGAGCAACTCGGTCTCGACCTCGGACTCGCAAACGCTGTACAACGACCCCGAGAGCCCGGCGGGCAAGGCGGGCGCGCGGCGGTTCCGGCAGAGCGAGAGTAGCTCGAGCGTGGACCTCGCGCAGCCGTCGCCGACGTCGCCCGGGATGCGCACACGGGCACTGCAGAGCGAGTCTGCGCCCGGGTCGCGCCCCACGAGCGCGGCGCCGACGGTCGCCACCGCTCGCTCGGACGAGAAGCGGAGCTCGCGCTACACGCCGTCCCTCAGCTCGTTCGACTCGCACGGCCATCTCTCGAGCCTCTCGTCGCACCTGCACCGCCACGCGAGCCACGGCGGGAGCGACTTCTACTTCCCCCGCCCCGAGAACAACGAGGAGATCGAGGCGCTGTTCGAGAACATCCGCCGCACGCGGGGGCTGGGCGACCTCCCGAACCTGACGATTGAGCAGAAATGGCACATGGTGTACAGCGACGAGCAGCTGCGATGGAGGGAGGAGAAGCAGAGGGAAGAGCAAGGGAGGCTGCAGGCGGAGACGGGGCAGGCTGCGTTCCTCATAGAGGGCACTCCTGAATGGTACATGAAGAAGTTCATGGACAGGACTATTACGCCGAAGCAGGCAGCAGGGCTCCAGGTATCTCTGAGAGGGAAGGAAGTCAGGTGTGTTTCCAGTAATCGTGAACGCGAGCCACTCGTCTGACATTCGGTGTAGCTGGTTCAAACATTTCATAGAGCTGCAAGGGACATCTGTGCTGGCGCAGACCCTTATGCACATTAGCAGGAAGGCTATGCAACGGTCCGTTTATAAGCTTCTCCAGTTGAACCTGCATCTTACGATGTTCTAGGAGAAAAGAGGATATAGAGGTCGAATATGAAGTCGCGAAGACCATGAAGTGGATCCTTAACCATCCGGTACGCAGATATCGTGTACCATATGGATGATGCGTTTTAATGTACCCGCATATTTAGTTCGCTGCCAGGGACGCTCTCAGCCATTCCACGCTCGTTGCGCAAATCGCCTCTTCCCTAAACACGCCCAACCTACCCACACGCAAACTACTCCTCGATATCCTGGTCTTCCTCATATATTTCAACGATGAAGATACGCACCAGCAGGTTATCGAGGCACTGAACACTCTCAGTGAAGCCAACCATGAACATGGGAGCTGTTACACGTTCTGGTTCAAGTCGTTCGAGCAGTCTCTCATCGGTCGCGGCCGGATGGGCACACTTGTCGGCGCGAGCGAGGAGATTAAGCGACATGGAGGGATGGATACTTCGCTCAACGACTACACCGTGAGCACACTATCTCACATGCAAGGTGTTCAAACGCTAATATCACCACTTAGACGTCCAACCTGCTCCTCATCAATGGTATATTCGAGCGCATGGATGATCTGGACATGCGGGTACACCACCGTTCCATGATGGAGGCCGCAGGCTTGCAGAGCATCATTCGGCAATGCCGCACCTTTGCAGTGGATGCGATCGAGAAGCAGCTGAACAAGCTGCAGCAAAGCCTCGATGAGGACGAGCTGAAGCTGAAGGAGCGGATGGACCAAGAGATCCTCCGGGATCTTGCAAACCCCGAAGACGTCTACAATGCGGTGAAGGCGAAGGTGTCGGGTAGCAAGGCCCAGGACTACTTCCTCTCGATGATGCAGCACCTCCTGCTCATACGGGAGGAGGGGCCTGCGCTGGCCTACTACTTCCAGATTATCGACGGCGCGGTCACGGACCTCGTGATGGACAAGCAGCTGGGCGGTGGTGAGGCCCGACTCGGCCGTTCGGTCGAGCGCATCATCGCCCAGTTCAATGAGACTGACCGGTACCAGCATGTCGAGGACGAGCTCGCCAAGGCTCAGGCGAACGCCCTTCGGCTGCGCTTGGAGAAGGAGTCGCTCGAGGAGGAGATCGGGCAGGGCGGCGAGGGCCTCGTGTCGTCGCTCAAGGAGAAGGTGTCGCATCTCGAAGAGAAGCTGACCGTCTCGCGCGCGACCACCGCGAAGCTCCAGGCGCAGATGGAGGCGCAGCGGCTCAACTACGAGGAGCAGATCCAGCAGCTCGAGGCGCAGATCATGGAGCTCTTCCGCATGCTGAAGGAGGTCGGCAAGGGCGTCGACAAGATCATGGAGGGCTCGGGTGCGATGGACCGCAAGACGCTCATCGAGACCCTCGAGAAGCACCTCCAACGCGACAAGACGATCAGCATCCTTGAGGGCCGCGCGAAGCGCCGCAAGGCCAAAGGTGCGAACGGAGAAGCAGGCGACGAAGACTCCGAGAGCACTGGCGACGAAGAGGAGACGCCGACGAAGGCTGGGAGCCTCCGTAGACGTGCCGGTGCTTCGAGCATGAAGCGCAGCAAGTCTAGTAAATCTGTACGTGCCACCGACGCTCAGCGCGCGTCAGAAGCGCAGAACGGTCGTTCGTCACAGTTTATGGACGCGGACGAGGCGATGGTGCAGGAGCAGATTCAGCAGCAGATCGCACAGGGTGTGAAGATAGTAAGCGCTCTCTCCTCACTATCCCTACGTCGTGTACTAATGGGCCTTTAGTATCCACCACGCGATGGACCGTCGTATAGCCCCCGAAGCATACGCGGTTCACCTCGCCGCCCTCCGCGTTCTCAACTGGGAGAGTTCGCCACACCTCCCACCACATCTGATGGGCTGCTTCTGGCACCCACAGATGATCTCGGTGAGCAGAGCGATCAGAGTATGCTCTCTGGTGCAGAGGGCGACGAGGATGACCAGGACGGCTTGCGCCGCTCACGGTCTACGAGGAGCGCCAGGAGTATTGCGTCGACGAACGCGACTTCTGTTGCTTCTGTGTCGTCGTCTCGCACCTCGAAGACTCCGGTGCCAGGATCGCTGGCGGCGGAGCTTCGGAGGCAGCTCACGCTTAAGGGTCGGCCGCCGCCCGAGCCTAGCCCTGACAATTCTCCAGCGCAGCCGTTGCCGACGCTGCCGGAAGAGGCAGAGCACCATACAGGCGACGCGGCGGGCGGACCACCCCCGCCACCACCTCCTCCACCTCCGCCGCCTCCGCCGCCTATGGCGGGGCTCGGTATTCAGGGCATCGGAGGTGCACCGCCTCCGCCTCCCCCGCCACCGCCGCCACCGCCGCCACCGCCACCAGGAATGCACTTCGTCGCGCCTACTGCAGGTGGTGGTCCGCCGCCTCCCCCGCCGCCACCTCCGCCACCAGGCTTACGCGCAGGCGTTCCGACGGCTATGTTCGGCGCACCGCCGCCTCCTCCGCCGCCACCACCACGCAGCGGCGCGACGTCGCCCTTCGGCTCGCAGCCTGGCTCGTCGCGGCAGTCTGCGCTGCTCGGTGCGAACTTCTCGAACCTGCTCAACGCGCGCAAGGACATCTCGATCACGCCGAACATCAAGATGAAGCAGCTGCAGTGGGACAAGCTGCCGCAGCAGCAGGTCACGAAGACGGTGTTCAACGACGACCAGCCCGACAAGGAGAACGAGTGGATCAAGAAGTTCCAGCTGGACGGTGTGTGGAACGAGATGGAGGAGGACTTCAAGGCGAAGCAGCTCGTCATTAACCTCATGGGTAAGCTGAGTATTTGTCGTAAAACGTGCGACTCACTGACCCTTCCTCGCAGCTAAACAGAAGAGGGCTGAGCTCAAGAGTGTACTGGACCCGCAGACCAAGAAGCGTGTCGAGATTCTCATCCAGACAGTCAAGAGACTAGAGCCGGAGGAAATCGCCATGAAGATCAAGCAGTTCGACCAGGAAGTCTGCACAGAGGTGTTCCTCAGCGAACTGAAGCCTGTGCTACCGAACCCCGAGCAGGTCCGTGTTATCTGTGTTTTCTCCGCGCCGAGATTGAACGCCCTCTGCAGGTCGGCAAGCTCAACGTCTACCGAAACGCAGACCCAGAGGAGCTCGCAGGTCTTCACCCTTCAGATCGACTCATGGTGCAGCTCATCAAGATTGAGCGGCTTGGTCCGCGTATCGAGGGCATGCTCTACAAGCGCAAGTTCGACGAGACGTGGGCACTGTTGGACGACGTCAGTCGATCTTCCATGCCACGCTGAGATATTTCTGATTGAGTCTTTGCGTTTCAGAGCGCGCGCAAGCTGACGGAAGCCGGTAACGCTTTGCTCAAAGCGAAGCACTTCAAGGAGTTGCTCACTGTGAGTGCACACATTACGTTGCGATAGCCGATTCAGCCTGACGCTTTCCTAGCTAATCCTGCTCATCGGTAACTACATGAACGGTACTGGTGTGAAGGGTGGCGCTTTCGGTTTCCGAGTCAGCAGTATCAACAAACTGGTCGACACGAAGTCGTTGCACAATACGACTCTGCTACACTTCTTGGAGCGAACGGTGTCCAAACACTTCCCAGAGATGGAGCATTTCCTCGACGAGCTTGCCGCACCCGCAGAAGCCTATCGAGGTAAGACTGTTGTTTCTCACCTCAAAGGCGTCGCTAACATGCCAATATCAAGTCAACCTGCCGGATGTTCGCAAGAGCTTGACCGAGCTGCGCGACGGACTCAAGCGCATCAAGCAAGAACTGGCAGACAATTTCTCCGACCCGGAACAGATTGACCGCTACGGCAAGCAGATGTATAACTTTGTCCGAAAGGCGAGCGACCAGGTCGACGACTTGGTGGACGACGTCAACCAAGCGGGGACCATCTTCGATGACGTCGTGAAGTACTATGGTGAGGAGGATCGGAATATGAGCTCGTCTGAGTTCTATGGCATCTTCAAGACATTCGTGACGTCCTACAAGGTACTTTGCATATCTAATCCTACCCGGTGTTGTGCTTACACCCTACGTACAGAAATGCAAGATTGACAACCAGGCCCTCTTCGAGGAGAAGGTGGCGTCTGAAAAGCGCAAGCAAGCTGCCGAGGAAGCCCGGGCCAACCGGGAGAAGGCGAGAGAGGCCGCAGGGCAGGAAGACGCCGAGAACACCGCAGTTCTCGACGACTTGCTGGAGAAGCTCCGCAATGGCGACAATGTCGGCAGGAAGGCACGCAGAGCGCGGCCGACGCGCGAAGCACGGCCTGCAGCGCCACTCGACCTCAGCGCCGCTGGGCTGTTGGCTGCAGCACAAGGCGGCGATACTGCTGACCTGGCGAAAGACATGCTGGCGCGACTCAAGTCGGACGGATTTAGCGCACTGGGACCGACGTCCCCCACGTCGTCCACGACGCCTCTCCCTCAGAGGCGGTCACGGAGGAGACTGCGCGGCATTTCCGAGGACCTCGAGGCGTCGTCCGTGTTCCCGTCCAGTGATGCCCTTTCGGAAAGCGGGCACACGCACGAAGGCTCGGTGGGCTCCATGTCTGAGTTCGCGAACGGCACACACGCTGGAAGCGAGGCAGACACTGCAGCGGCCACTCCGGAGCCAGTGCACACGCCGGACGCGATGCCACCAGATGAACCTGGAGACACAGCTGAGGACCGGACAGAGGGTCAAAATGACGCATAGTAGGCTTCCAGGTCGTCTCCTTGCTTTGATTTTCACTCGCATTTACTCGACACACTCGCACTCTCTTGTTGTATCTCTCGACATGTATCCCTGGATCCTCCCCTTCGACACGGACCATTGCTGGCAGATGGTACTTGACTAGACACATAATTAATTCTGCATGCAACCACACTGTAACTAAGCTGTATGTTTCTGTACATTTTGGCGGAGGGCGCCTTCCACTCGATCGAGGGCTTGGCGCACCCCGAACGAAGCTCGAAGCAGGGCGTCGCATATATAAACCCCCACATCGCGCGAGCTCAACGTGCACCCACTTTCTTCCCTCTTTCATCGTCGTTCTTTGCAACGGGCCCTCTTTCGTTTATAATCTGCAGCACTGCGCCACTTTGAAACGTTTGGAATCATGAAGTTCTCCGCCGCCTTCGTCTCCGTTGCGCTTGCCGCCCTCGCCGCCGCGCAGGCCAACAACACCGAGCTCGGAGTCGAAGCTATCGAGGCGCATTTCAGCAATGCCGGCATCGTGCCGTCTCTCCTCGCGTCGTTCGACCCCGTCGGCGTCCTGTCGCTCTCTTACTCCGGTGTCGGAGACATCTCTCCGGGCCAGTCGCTCACCAAGGACCGTAAGTGCCAGGGTGCCGTCCGAGTCGCCCCCGCCGCGTTCTGACGGGTTACAGAGGTCGGACCCACGCCTGTACTCGCCGTGACCCCCGCCAACTCGACCGTTCAACTGACCGGCAACTTCACCCTCGTCATGGCGGACGCTGGTCCCGTCGGCACCGACGAGACCGCGGGGCAGACGCGTCACTGGCTGGTGAACGGTGTCACTTTGACTGGTACGCCCGCAGCACTATGCCCTACTGCCTCGCTGACGACGCGCTGCTCCCTGCAGGCTCCAGCCCGCTCAACGTGAGCACGAGCGCGGGCGTCGCCATCACCGACTACGCTGGCCCTGCGCCCGCGGCAGGCAGCGGCGCGCACCGGTGAGCTGCGACTGTTGCCGTCCGTTCGCATCTGCGTCCGAGACTGATTCCTCGCAGTTACGTGATCCTTCTCTACACCCAGCCCGACAACTTCACTGCGCCTGACGGCCTCGACACCCCGAACGTCGGCGTGAGCGTGTTCAACCTCGCAGACTACGTGCAGTCTAGCAACCTTGGTTCCATCGTTGCTGTGAGTACCGTGATTTCATGCTACGAGATTCGCGAGCTGAGGCAGCGCAGGGCACGTACATCACTGTCGAAGAGGGCACCGCGTCCGTGACCCCCTCCGCGACCTCGGCCGTCGTGACCTCCACGCTCCCTGCCGCGCACAGCTCGTCCGCGTCTTCCACCGCCCCGCCTTCCCCATCGACCAGCGGCACTACCGCCAACAAGTCCAACGGCGCCGGCTCCGTTGTCACTCCTCTCTCCTCCGTCTTCGTCGCGGCGCTCTTCGGCCTCGGCTTCGTCTTCTTCTGAACTCTGAGTCTGTAGTCCTTCCGCCCCATCTGGACAAGGACAACCCCGTCACCACGCCGAGACACCGACCCTCGTTTCCACTCGTTACGCAGCAGCTGTATCACTCGTTATGTCGGCCCGCGCCCTCAGGGCGAAATAATATGTATCCGGACTAATACGCCTGGCCCCGGGAGGCCGGATTGGAGTAATAAATTACATATGTGAACACGAACCGTAGAAGCAAAAGCACTAGCGTAGATCGTGAGCCCGTAGAACAAGAAGACAGGCTATTCTTCAGCTATTGTAGCGTTCCCGCGCCTAGCATCGCCACGAGAAAGTCGGTCAGTACGCATTCTCCTCACGTTCTCGCAGTCTCCCTGGCGTCACAAACAGTCGCGTAAAGATGTGGCACTCACCGCCTCCTGCGCTTGCTGCACGTATCCGGTGTACCCTTCAGCGTACTTGCCGACCTCTTTACCTTTGCTCGCGCCGAGGCCGACACCCTGGGCATAGATCGCGGTTTGGCTGTCGCACCCTGTCAACCCTCGCGATTCCAAAGCTCAACGGGGGCACTCACATCGGCTCCACGCGCCCCTCTCCGTCTGTACCGAGGCCCGTGCCCTCCTTCCAGCCCATCATCCGCAGCAGCTTGTTACCAACGTTGTTCGTGTCCGCCGCGGGCGCGACGGGCGCAGGTGGCGGGGACGGCGGCGGCGCGGGGCCCTCCGCATGCCGCTTCTTGATCGCGCCCTTCGCGCCACCGGCGGCGGCGTCCGGCAGCGGGATGTCGGGCTGGTTGTAGATTGTGCGCCGCTCGGAGGCGCGGTCGCGGTACTTGGGCTGCTGGTGTGCCTCGGCCTTCGCGCGTGCGGCTTTCGCCTTCTCGCGCGCGACCTCACGGAGGTTCGCGTCTTTGTAGTTTTTCTGCGCGCGTGTCAGTGTCCTCGAGGTTGGGCTGCGGCTGGGTGAGGCGCACCTTGTGCAGGGCGGATTCCTTGTTGTGGCGCCGCAGCTGGTCGAGGCTCTTGAATTGTCGTGCGCAGAGCAGACATGTCTTTGCGTTCGTGTCAGAGAACTCAAACTCGTCCGCAGGTGCAGGGGTAGTCGACTTGTCCTTGGGCTTTACCGGTACCACCGTTGGCGGGGCGACGACGACCTGTCAAAGCGTTGTGGATAGAGAGAGGATACTGTCAGGCGGGAGCATACCGGTGCAATTGACGGGCCAGCGACTGGTTCATGACCTTCCTTGAGCTCTTCTTGCACTTGGTTCCACTTCGTTATGTTGTTCGCAGTCTACGCAAGATCAGGCTTCGACGACTATGACTGACGAAGGTGGGCCGTACCTTCTTGCTCGCAACCATGGGCGCAACCGATTTCTTCCCAACAGCAACTGCAGCGGGCGGTATGTCAACGCGCACGTCCACAACACTTTCTCGCATCCCAAAGCGTGAGACAAACCCTTGTCGTCCGAGGAAGCATTGTTCTTGTCCGCCGCCTCATCCTCATCCTCGCCACCTTCCTCGTCATTCAGAGAGAAGCCGAGTGCCGCGGGCGCGGGCTTCTTCGCAGCCACACTCGCGGCCGGTGCAGTCAGCGCCGTCTTCTGTCCGAAGGCGCCCTTGAAACTGAGAGTCACCGGTTTGTCCGAGAGAGGGAGTTCGGAGGCTTCCGCGGGCTTGTTGTCGATGGGCTTGTCAACTGGGCAAAGTGAGTAAGTGACTTTGTGACATGAAGAAGCGTTGTGCTCACCCTTGCTTTTCTTCTTCTTCTCCTTCGCCTGCTCAGCTGCGGGCTGGACTGGCGGGTCGACCTTGAACTCAAGCATAGCGATGGTCGAGCCCTCGTCCCAATAGCGCACCCAGGTGCCCTCGACGCCACCGAGACTGAGCGACGATGCGAGGCAAGCGTCATCTCTGATAGCGAAGTCAGATATCGGCTGGAACGACTCAGGATGGGCAAACGACGCAGCCACTGGCCGCTCTGAGATCCGAAAGCCTGACGGATGAAGTTGCGCAGACATCGTTGCGCCGAGCACCGCCGCCGCCGACTACAATGCATGACTGTGAATACTATTCCTCCGACAGATCGACAGCTCAACGCACCTGCACATCGATAAATTCGACGAACGCAAAACCCCAGCTGGCCATCGTGACCTTGTCCTTGATGAGGATGATGCGCTTCATACCCTTGGCGCCCTCCTTGCCAGGCCCGCTTGAGAGCTTCATGGCCTGCGCGATCGCCTGCGGGCCGCTGAGCGGGTCGAGCCCGCGAAAGAGCAGTACGGGCCCCTGCGTGTTGCCGATGTCGCGCGTGCCGTCGTTCGTCTGCGCGGGGCGGCGGCCAGCGGGGCTCGCGCTCTGCGAGTAGTCGATCTTGGCGCGGCGGCCGTTGTGCTGTTGGCCGGACTCGAGCGCGCGCTGCCACGCCGTCCGTGCGCTGGCGCCGTGTGCTGCCGGCGGCGGGAGGTCGACGAACGGGAAGAGCGGGTCGACGAAGGCGCGCGCGTGGTCGATGCTCGTGAACTGCGCGAAGCCGAAGCCGCGGGAGTGACCTTTAGGAGAAAATATCGCAGCGAGCGACGGGGAAAGATGTCAATGCACTTTGCACATGCAGGAGCGAAGGGGCAAGTAAGTGCCTGTTGTTCTGTCTCGGATTATTGTCACTGTTTCTGGTGGACATTTCTTCCCGACGAGGTACGCTTGCAGCTGCGAAGAACTCTTGAGCGCACGAAAGCAGTCGAAAAGATGATACATACGTCTGCTTCGTTGAAGTCTGGGTCCAAGCCGAGGAATATTACGTGCGGACTGGCCTCACTGGGACCTTGGCGTTTCTTGCCATGGTCAGACCAGATATTCGTATGGCGACCTTGAGTGTAGATTTCATAACCACTGTCATCGTGTCCCGCGCCTGCGGGAGCAGTATAGCCCTGCATGCACTTAGCACACTATTCGAGGAAGAGTGGCGAGTACGCACCCCGTCATTGTACTTCCTGCGCTTGCCCTCGCCATAGTAGTCCTCTTCTCGCCCTCTTACGTTTGCTCGTACGTTGTATTCGGCCCAGCTAGGGTCCTGCCAGGTCTCCTTGCCTTTGTCCCACTCGCGGTTGTAAGCCATGGTGATGGTGTGAAGTCAAGGACGAATTGGGCGCTAAAGGGACCAACGCTCCTCTCTCTCCCGACTTCACCATGGCTGGCGGGCACGATGGTATGTCCGCGCGTTGTGCGCATGTCGAAGTTGTTTGTACTCACGAAACGGCTTCTGTGCTTATGTAGGACCCGTGAAGGTGCGTCTGGCTCAGTGTTACTCTGCGATACTCGACGGACTGACCCGCGTATTCTAGCTTGACCCCGCCATCGAGCGGTGGAACCACATGGTGCGTCCAACGCGTTTTCAGCAGTTTCTCTTGTGCTTAGCTGTACGCATGTAGCGCGAGGCCGTCTACAAGCACTTCCGCTATACACGCTCGACTACAATCATCTCGGTCCTTGGCCTCGCCGTCTTCCCTGGCCTAATCTACTACACCTGCACCCTCACGGATGTGAGTACAGTCGCTATACTCTTCTCAGCGTTCTTACAAGCTTTCTCTCCAGTTGAAGTGGAAGTACGGCGGCAAGCGCAAGGGCGAGCCGTTGGCCGCAAGCTCTTAGGCTGACATTGTGCAACCAATATAAGACGTCGATTCGCCCAACCAATGTCTGATATATATCCTACGTCAGGCCCTCATCGTCAAATCAAGCTGTTATATCCGCTTGCAAAGCTCTATCGCTACCTTGCAACCCGCTCCGACAACAGTACTCAGCAAGGCGTGTGCTGGTGCTCGTTGAGAGTGGTGTTCTACGGCGGTGTCTAGATGCTCAAGTTCGTCATCGCGGAACTCCCGAATAACATCCTTCAAAAGAGGGATGCTTGGATCTGACGTCTTCATTTCGTCCAGTTCCTTCAGTTGACTGTCACGTCCTGCGTCAGTCCATGACTGCTGGAACCAAAGCGCCGAACTCACTCGTCGTAATGCTCGCCAATAACGGTCTCCACAGCTTCTGTGCAGGCCATGGCGGCTTCCTTGCCCATGAGAGCGGTGACCGCACCAAGTCCGAAGCCAGCGACCTTCGCGACCTCCCAGAGCACTGTGGGCCGAACCCGATGCTGGAACTGCAGCTTGTTCATGACGGACAGATGCTTTTTCTCTTGGTCCCACATTTCCTAGACAGTCACAAGCGTCTTGAGTATTTTGAGATAGTCTGCTCGGCGGCCGTGCTCACTTGGATGAGGGGCCCCGTTGTCCTGTCCCGGCCAAGGACCGCGAGCTGGCCCATGTAGATGTAGTTTGCAGCCACCTCCCCGGCCTGGTCGACGCGTAGCGCGGCGTGCAGTGTATCGCGCTGGGCCTCCGAGATGTCGTAGGGTGTGCCGGACGTCGATGCCTCCTGTGTCCGTGCGGGATCGGTGTAGGCGGCGGACGGAAGCGACCGGGGCGCCGACGAATGGTGCCTGCGCACTGCGGCGAGCACAGAGCGTCGCACGAGCTTCGGCGAGAGCATATTCAAGACTGTAGGGCTCAGAGATAAATAAAAAGACGAGGCAGACGAGCGGAATGGCGAAGCGGAAGACCCGAACGGTGAAGTCACGCTCGGCATGGGCGTCTTTGCGCTCGCGTGCTGGTCGCGTGGCACGTGAGAGCCATCGAGCCATCGCGTCTCCCATTCGTCTTCTGGACAGGAACGAGGACTCTCGGCGACCTATCGCTATAGCTACCGTCACGCGCACGCCACGACCCTGTACATAAAACTCGTCGTAACAAGCCATTCGCGAAATACCCTCTTTGCACTCCCACAGATACCAGCCAAGATGTCCCAGACGTGAGCATCGCGTCCGCGCTTCGAGACACAATCCACTGATCACCATATTTCGCCTCGGAACCGCAGTTTCACGCCCACTGATGTCGTTGACATGAACAAGGAGAGAGACTGGTCTGCGAGCCTTGGTGGGTAGCCGTGCCATGGGCGTCGTCGGACACTGCAACAAAGGACACCCTCGCAGGCATGATGGACTGGGACAACACGCGCATCGTCTTCACGAAGCGAACCCTGATCGAGTTCCTCCGGTGCGTGCACACGAACATTGGTAGCCAATGACATTCTTTATGTGACCTGCGGCAGATACACCGGAACGACCGTCGACACGAACTTCCACAACATCCAGAAGCTGCCGAGTACGCTTCGTCCCGCCGCACCCTCCCACGCCTCTAATCTCGATCCACAGAGTACGCGACCTTTGGCAAGCTTTCCGCAGGCGAATCCGCATCGACCGACGCTGCCCAGTCGGCAGAGGTCGCTGCCACAGCCTCCGCCGCCGCTCCCGCAGAGGAGGCTCTCACCGGTACGCTTCCAAGCCACTGCGTCGCTTCCGAGTCTCATGCAGCGTCTCGCAGAGTCTCCAAGCGGCGGCTTCCGTCCCACACGCCGTGTGCGTACGGCGCCGGGCGGCGATACGCACGACATCTTCGGGCACTACACTGACGATGACGCTCTCGCTGCCGCGCCGCCGCGTCAGGCACCCGTCGAGCCCCAGACGGACAGCGTAGCTGCGAACTTGAAGTGAGTCTATTTGTCCATGTTGCGCCCATCAGGGCTGACTACGGTGTGTGCGATATCAGGAACCAGGCGAGCAATCAGTGGGAAGAGAGCCCCGCGCCGAAGGCGGGCTTCAGGCCCACCCGACGGTAAGCGAAGGTTCTTGTTAGAAATGCTGCTGGTGATTCTGACTGTTGGCCTACAGTGTCCGCGAGATGCCTGGAGGCCGCGATAGCATCTCGGAGGTACGCCTTTTTCGATCATCTTTGTCGATGAGTGTGTGCTAAATACGTACGCTTAGATTCTATGATCGCGCACTTTTGCGTTGAACTGCATCACGAAACAAACTGAATTCATGAACGTCACTCTGTACAACTTGTTGAGCACTTTCTTGGAGGGTCTGTAGATCCTGTCGGGGTTGACCCGAGTCATTGGCATAAATAAATACATTCCGCCGCCTACAGTCTCAGGGCTATCGGGGTAGTCACTTGGCCTGATAGCGAAGTACTCACGACATCCGCTAATTTGAGCCGTGAGCGGGGTCTATTTGCCCTGCCCAGTGCCATGCCCAGTGCCTACAAAAAAAGAGAGACGAGGACCGACACGGCGAGGCGAAACTATGCAGGAAACTCAAAAATCGAGGAGTGGTGACGGCGAGGTTCGAACTCGCGCGGACTCACGCCCATTGGGAATCAAGCATAACTTAAATCCAACGCCTTAGACCAACTCGGCCACGTCACCATCACAAAAATGGCCTGCCAGACACCCTGTATACCTCTCGCACGCTTGTCGGCCGGCCGAACGCAGCGGACTTCGTGCGCGAAAGCAGCGTCCGGGGAGGGCGGGCGGACCACTTTTTGGGTTTATGAGGCGGAAGAAGATCGAATGTGTCCTAGAAGGCTAGTTTCGGGGCAGACGGCGCGCGCGGAACACCTGGGTCTCAGTGATAAGATAACTAGCAAGGGTGACCAATACCCCCCGGTTGGACACCCTAACTAGCCCGGAAGGCGTCCTGCCCACTATCAGCGTGATATCCACAGGTGGGCAGGTAACA
>BPQB01000198.1:0-14849 GCA_019973155.2 Phanerochaete sordida | reverse complement strand
GGCAACACAATCTCACGCTTAATTCTCCTGAGCCTTGGTAAGTTCCTTCTTCCCACGCTTAGTACTCCTTACACAAATCGTCTTCATTTCATCCCTTTCTTGTGGTAAACCATTTTACCGCAGGATATCCGGGGGTCACTTGAAATACTAACTGTCCCCAGTTACCACTCAATCGCTGGATGAATACGAAGATGATTTGTCATCCTCATAATCAGAGTCAGCTTCTGCTTCCTTGAGTGCTTCATCTTGCGACTCGTAAGCGTCTTCTGATACTTCTGAAATCCATGCATCAGTGTCTGAGTCTTCCTCTGATCCCTCGGCTAACTCTTCCATAATATCACGAAGATACTTGCTAGAGCGGGACACATATGGGATAAGCCGAAAGGCTGCTATGGCCTGCCTCCATATTGTTCCATCTAGTTCCTGCAAGACATAAGCTCCATTCCTAGTCTGCCTTACTACTTCGTACGGGCCTAGGTATCTGTCAAAGTGCTTCTGATTGGTATTCTCCTTAGCCTTATTTCTGATCAGCACGAGGGTACCGGCGGGGTAAGAGTCTCTGACAAGCCGTGTCTTGTATCTTCTTTCGAACTGCTCCTTAGCCTGGAATCGGTGTTTCTTCAGGACTTCCGCTGCCTTAGCTAAGTCTTCAGGACGCTTCTGAAGCTGTCTAATACGTAACGCAAGTAGATCTTCTGAAGTCATTCCTCGTCGATAGCCGTCAACGAGAAATGTGGATTCGGTTAAGTCGAATGGTAGGACTGGGTCCTGACCATGCAGTAAGTAATATGGGGAATATCCTGTCTGGCGTCTGACAGTAACTCTGTCAGCGAAGAAGGCATGAGGCACAAACTTAGGCCAGTCTGATACCTTGCCTACGCATTCCTTCAGAATTGATTCTCGAATAATGAAATGGCCTCTCTCTACCACTCCGTTGGCCTTAGAGTTGTAAGCAGAGATCTTAACTTGAGGTATTCCAAAGCGATTCATTAACTCTGTAAAGGCTGCTTCTACTTCGCTTCCATTGTCCGTAACGATCTGGCCGACTGCTCCGTATCTGCAAAATACTTGCTCCCAGATAAACTTCGCCATAGAGATTGAGTTAGGCTGACCCATAGCTCGGCCTTCTGCTGCTCCTGATAAGTCATCTCTGGCGGCTGCTATACATCTGTATCCTTTGGTCTGAGGCATAAACATGACATCAACATACACCTTTAAGAATAGAGTAGAAGGCGTAGAGACCATGATGGGTACTTGTGCCTTTTTGACGCTTCGAATCTGACATTGGTGACATGACTGAACGTGGTGGTGAACATCTTTCTGCATTCCTGGCCAGAAGAAACGCTGCTTAAGCATAGCTAAGACTGCTTGCTCGCCGCGATGGCCTTGCCCTTCGTGTGCAGCTTGGAGTAACTCTGTGCGTTTACTGGCCCTGAATATGACTTTGGTGGGTCCGGCTGGGCCTTGGCGTTTGAACATTGCTTTGCCGGTAACATAGTACTTCAGAGCTTTCTGGATAAATCGCTGCTTCTCCTGGGTGGTATCAAACTTGGGCGGCTTCGTGGTCTGCAGAAAATGGTAAATGTCAACTAACGTCTGTTCTTGGTCGGCTACCGTGGCAGCGAATACAGTGCTGGGTACGGGAGGGTCTTCACTATACAAGCATTGCTTGATGGTGGAGATAGTCTGGTCGGGCGTTTTACTGACTAGCCGAGTAAAGAGGGATACGCTCTTCATCCACTCATGACATTGGGCAGGGATAAGTAATGGAATATCATCCAACCAAGTGTCGTCTTCATCTTCCACTTCTTCATCTTCTCCTAGTTCTCTCCTGGATAAGGCATCTGGTCCTCGATGCTTATCTGCTGGCACGTGGACTAAGTCGAAATCGAACAAAAGAATACCTTGGATCCAACGATTAATTGTAGCATTGGGCTGAAGGTCTGGATCATTCATCATGCCCTTAATATACTTTGCATCAACTTCTACTATCAGTTTCTTGACTCCGATAATATACAGTCTGTATGCTCGTAACGCTCTGAATAATCCATACAGTTCGAGCTTGGGCTGTGAATATCTAGCTTCTCGTTCGTTCATAGGTATCGAGCCATAACGCGAAGGTCGTTTCTTTCCTTGCTCGTCATACTGAGACAGAATGAACCCTACAGCAATAATGCTAGAGTCTACTGATAGGACTACGGGATTTTCTGAGTCATAATCAATAGGTCGTAAGGCTGGCGGTGACGTAATGGCTTTCTTGAGCTCTTCAAAAGCTGCTTGACGTCGTTTGTCCCATTCAAACTCTGCGTCATGTCGAATTAGCTCTGCTAAAGGCCTAGCTTTTGCTGAGTAATTCTCGATCCATAGTCGTACGGTTCCGCATAAGCCCAGGAATCCTCTAACATCCTTAGGTGTCTTAAGCGGTGGCCAGTTAAGGATCTTCTCTACTCTCTGAGAGTCAGGAAGTCTTCCTTCAGGGGTACATTGCTGACCAAGGATAGTTACCCTTTCCTGGGCTAACTGAACCTTAGATGGAGCAAATGTTCCTCCAGCGTGTCCTACACGATGGACAATACGATGTACGTCATTTGCATGCTCCCAAATAAATCTCCGAATTCCAGGGTTCTCTGCTAACACCTCTGGCTGACCGTTCTCGTCTTCGTACCGAGTTTCGGGTCCTTTGATAGGCAAGTCATCAATAAAGATGTTTGCTTTATCTGGGATTTCATGCTGCAAAATAAATGCCATACACGCTTGGAACTCTGCCGGTGAGTTGGTAAACCCGGTAGGCAGTGATGTGATTCTTAACAATCCCAGAGGCGTAAGGAAGGCGGTAAGGTCTCTACTCTTAGGGTGGACCTTACGTGCGTCGAAGCCCCAATACAAATCAAATACCGTGTAAACCTGTCTTCCTGCGAAAGGTTCTACAAAGTTGTCTAGGTTCGGTGGTAACCCTGCATCTCTGATAGAAACCTTATTTAGTGGCTGAAGGTCGTGGACTATACGTAGCTTTCCGCTTTTCTTGAGAACGCAGAACCACTTTGACCGGTAAGACGATTGGCTTGATTCGTAAACGCCTGCTGCAATCTTTTCGCGAAGCAAGTCTATGACCTTCTGATGTATTCCTAAGGGTATAGGAATATTCTTATAGGCCCAAGGTACGTGGGGTACTACTGGGATAATGTACGGAGAGAAATAATCCTCTCGGAACGTTCCTCGTTGACTATCTTCAAATACAAAGCAGTTTTGATTAAGCTGAAGAATATGCTGGAATAGCTTGAGTTCTTCAGGCCAAAGAAAACCTTCTGGATTGAGCTTCATTGAGTCCAGATTTTCCTGAGTAAGTCGCCCTCCATCAGGAACAAATTCTGGAGGCTTCGTCGGTAACGCAGGCAGCGATAACAATGGATCTTCAGGGAATTGTCGAGTAACTCTAGCATCCTCAGGAAATACAGCTGGAACTGGCTTTACTTTCCTATCCACTCGCTTGTAGGCTGTCAAGACTTCGGGAGAGCTCATTGGCTTAGCTGACGAGAACAAACTACCCCCGTCGAAGGTAATTATCGTATCGTCTTCATCCAGCTCGTCCAAGAATTTATTCATATCAGAGGTGAAGAGTATGGGCTCTACTTCATCCCATCTGATGTAATTAAACTCATCGCTAACTGCTACATAATTTACTTGAGGCATGGTGCTAGCAAACATGGGGCTAGCGCCCGCATTTTCGCGTTGCAAGACTAAGTCTGAAGTGCACGGTAAATGGGCGTCTAGGTTGGCTCCGGCGGCCCGCCGGGCGCTGATGCGCTCTGCGTCGGGGTCGGGATTGCCAAATAAGGAAATCGCGCTCGCTGTTGATGGCAACGGGCGCGAGGGCGGCGCATAACGTTCAACGTTCATCAGAACATCAATTGCGGTGTCGGCGTGATGCGCGGCGCTGTTTCGAACGTCTCCCGAGGCTTCTTGATCATCGTGCCTGGCCGAGCTTGGTGGCGTCCGGCATGACATCACTGCCGCTTCAGCCTTGCACGCGTCGCATTCGCGGTAAGTGCAGTAACTAACATGCTGGCTTACTGGGTAACTAATTCTACTTACGGGACTACAACTATGGCTTACTGGGACTTCAAAATCTCGCGCAAGTCCGGGGGTCACTTGAGATAGCAAGTCTCGCGTACCTTGGGAGGGCTGCAAGTCGGACACGTAACGCGGGGAATTCAAGGTAAACACTTCTTTCATTCGTGCGGAGAGCCGCTTGGGTAGATACATGCATAGGGCCTTTAGGCCGTAAACTACGAGACCAAGACAAATAAGAACTACTAATACATTCGCGAGCCCGCCTATGTCGCCGTGCCCGACGCTCGAGACCGTTACCGCGCCCGAAGACGCGACAGTCGAGACGAAGGTGTCGGGCTTCGATGTGCCGGCTGACGAGGGAGGCGCGACGAGACACGTCGGCCTGGTCTCGCGAGTGCCGGGCGCACCAGCAGCAGCGTGCCGCGCGGCGCATAGACCTAGAAACATGGACCGGGTCAAAAGGGACATGATACTAGGAGTTTGGAACTGGGGAACACTCAAGGCGTCGAATTTTCGAGTTACGGGCGTGCGCGTGTCTTTCGTGTTTGCGCGCTGGCACGCTAAAGGCAGATCTGCGCGATGGTCAGCAATCGGTATTGTCGCGCCTGCCAGCCGTGGACGTACGGGATTACCAAGCGAATCCCCAGGGGACGTTGCTGACGAGCCGGCGGCTGTGCCCGAGGGTGCCGAGGCGCAGGCTGTCGCGCAGGTGCCGAATGCGGGCGTTGTCGCCGTCCGCGTTGTCGTCGCGAAAGTGCAGCGCGAAGTCGATGCGCGCGATGCGGCTGGCGTGGAGAAAGGGGACGCCCAAGTGGAACCAGAAGTGGCGGCACTGACGGAGGGTGAGCTGCTCCTCTGGGAAGAGAAGCGGGGACCCGTACCCTTTGTGAAATGGGAAGGTTGCCTCGTAGGCGTCGCGCTCATGACCGAAGTTGCCGTGGCGTACGCCTTCCAGGTGCTGCAGGAGTCCGCAGGCTACGGCGTCGTGTGCCTCGCCGCGCATGACGTCCAGGAGGTACTGGCGTTCTGTGTTGAGCAGCGCGAGAGTAGTGGGGCCGGTCGTGCCATCGCGCGCGTAGCGCCGCGCAGCTTGTTCGGGGTTTGGGACTGGTAGGTCGAGGCCGCGGTCACTGGGCTGCTCGTTGTGCAGATGCGGGGCGCCGTGAAGACCCATATTCTGCGGGTCTGTCTCGAGGAACTCGTTAGCCATCTCGAAGTATACGTCGTCATCGAGCTCGTCGTCGTCAAGCTCGCTATTCTCGCTGGTCAGGTCAGTCATCTCCTCGTCCTCGTTTACCTCGTTGATGCGGCCTAGGTAGATCCTGAAGGCGCCGTTAGGCACCGACGGGTCACCGCCGCAGAGGTAGTCGGGACCGTGCGCGATGACGGGCTGCCGGTAGTCGTCGTCGAGAGAGACTGAGGAGGGCTGGCCCACGAGCTCATTGATCTGGAGTATGTCGGAATAGATGCTGAAGTCGTCTACCGACGCCTGGATGTGCGTGCTGTCTGCCGAAGTCGAGTACGCTGTTGAGGAAGGTGACGGCGGGGGCACCAGGATACCGTCAGCGCGCGCGCGAGTCTCCTCGGAGGCTTCGACGGCGAGCGCGGGCAGGATGTGCGCCAAGGCGCGGCTGCAGGCGAGGTTGAGGGTGTAGCGCTCCTCGAGCTCCTCGTCGGAAAGGTGCTCGAGAGGCTCTACGCGGAGGTTGTCGGCGTGACGGTGGACCATGTCGAGGGTCACTGGGCCCTCGCGCAGCGATTTCTTGAAGTCTTCGCGCTCGGCGCGCGCGGGGTCGAAGGTGTCGCGGGCGGCGTGAGCAGAACTGGGCCCAGGGATAGGCTTACCGGGTGTCGGGCTCCGCCGATATAAGTCTTCATAGAGGTAGGAGAAGTCATCGGGCTCGGTCTGCTGGGTAGTCAGATGCTGGCTGGCAAGGTGCGTGCACGTCGGGCTCACCGAGAAGGCCGAACGCGTTGGCGAGTACGCGTCGAGTGGTTCGATGACCGGCGGAGGCAGGCTAATGCAGCTGATATCCTCCCAGGCCATGCCAAGGGGAGTACTCGGGTCGTTGTTCGGGCTCTTCCGCAAGCCCTTCTTGAGGCTGAAGCTGTTGTCGTACCCGAGAATCTCGTTGATGTCCCAAATGTCGGAGCGGAGATCCCAGGCCTGGGTGTACACGTCCTCGAAGAGGTTCGTATGGTACCATTCTCCGGTGCAGGGCGGGTCGTAGTTGAGCAGGATTTCTTCGTTACAGCCGTTGCGGGCGAGCTCAAGCTTCTTGGCCTCCTTCAAGATGGGGAGACGCTCTTCGATGCCGCGCAAGCACTGGAGGTCGAGGGTATACCGATCTTCGAGAGCGTCCGGGTCATCGCGCAAGGCTTCGGCATTGTAGCGGCAAATGTAGCTGCAGTAGTCGGCGACGATGTCGGGCTCGGCTTGGTTGAGCAGGATTTGGCGGCGAAAACCCGCGTAGTATGGTGGGATGGGAGGTGCGGTGGAAGATGGGCGGCGCTCGTCCAGGTCTTCATCGTCGTCGCTCCAGCTTTCCGCGTGCTCGGGCTCGTGCTGCGTGTCCGAGGGTGTTAGCGCCTGGGCTGCTTTTGCCGCAAAGGCTTGGCTTACCTGTTGGGCCACAGCGTCGCCTGCGCGTTGTTTTTCCAGGAACCTGGGTGTCGGTAGCTTGCCGGCGTCGGGGCTGAAGTTAGGAGTGCCGAAGGCGGGTACTGCGTAGTCGGCGGGGTCGTGTGCGTAGCCGTCCATTGCGACGTCGGGTGTGCTGACATGGAAACACTCGACGGACGCTCGGGGTCGCTCGAGGTCGCCGAGGCCGCGGGTGGGGGTGATAGCGGCGTTCCAGGCATTCAGCATAGAGGCGGCGGCGGCAGACATACCAGTGGTGTGGCCGAGAACCGACGTGCTCGTGTCGACCCTCGCCGAAGCCGCGTTCGCCATCTCTGCCAGCATTGGGCTGGCACGTCTCTCTGGGGTCGCATGGTCGTAGGGCGCGTGCAAGGGGATAGGGGAGGCGGTCTGGGTCTTCCAGTAGTCACGTCGGAGGGGCGAGCGCGGAGGGAGAGGCCCGAGGCCGTGGAAGTCGATGCTGGTGGGGATGGGATTCTCGTCAAGTCGCATAACGCTCGCTTGAGTTGCCGTGGACAGGCGTCTGAGACACGTGGAGGTAAGCATTTGATCGCCGGAGCCTGGGCCAGTAATGACGTACGTTGCAGATCCCGCCTTCGAATCGGCTGGGCAGAGACGCGTGACGGCGTGGGTCCAGGCCTCGCCCTCGAGGATCCGGAGCGCCGGTGCGATCATAGCCTCGATCTCGTCACGTGAGGCGAGCTCGCGCATGCTCATGCCGCCGGGCGGGTAATCTTCGGGGTCGTCCTCTTCGTCGTCCTCGTCGCCGTCCGCATCCTCCTCCCAGTCCATCTCCTCTTCCTCACTCTCGCCGACGCTCTCACTCCTCTCGTCATCGCCTCTGCCTTCTTCGTCGCCGTCCTCGTCGCTCCAACTATCCGACACGGTCTCCAGACTCGGCAGGCTCCCTCCGCTGTCCGAAGCACTCTCGCCCTTCTCGCCGTCGCCCTTGCCGCGACGCCCGATGCTATCAAGGTGGCGATTCCAGGCCGCGTCGATATCTGGGCACGCAGGTAAGTGCTTGAGTTCTTCTAACGCGTTGTAGGGCTTACCAGGGTCGCGCGCTGGGCCAGGGAAGTGCCTCGGACGCGGGTCGCACATGTCGTCGTAGATTTCGGAGAGGGCTTTGCGAATATAGATGCCTGCAGGTTGGGGGACACGGGTACCGGTGAGTGGCATGCTTCTCGCATCGCGTTCACAGTACTCACTGAACAGCTCGTCCTTTTCAATCATGTGGCAGATTACGGTGCCGGTCGCAGGCACGAAGGGCCAAATAGCGCGCTCGACGCGAAAGACTTCGTCGGGCACACACCCGGTGAGTATCGTGATCTCGAAGCTGACCGTCGCCAGCGTGCCGTTGTTCGGCTCGGCGTAGGGAATCGCCAAGTACCATCCTTTCCCGAAGAACTTCATCGCCTCCGGCTGCCCCTTCTCGTCGACTGCGCCAGCAAGGTCTCTGCGCTCCAGGGTGTCTGTCTCGGGGATGACCGCGAAGTAGCAGCCATCGGGCCGCCCGGTCGTCGTCGTGTTCGGCCTCTGAGCCGTGTAGACGCGTCCAAGCGGGGCGAGATTAACGGCGGCCTGTACCGACATACAAGTCGAGTGCATGGCCAGGTGATCGTCCTGGGAGCCGTTCGCGTCAACGAACGTACCCTGCTCACCCTTGATGTCGATCAGGAGAGTGGCATGGTCGGTGAGTCCGCGCGTCCCGGGAATGGGCACTGACATCGCGTTTCCAGATGGTCTCAAGGCTAGCAAGTCACAAGATTTATTCAAGGACAAGTCTCTGAGGGAAACAGAGCTGCTGGGGCTCTCAGGTGCGCCGCCCTCTCTTCTTTTATACCTTTCCAGCTCCCTGAATCTCGCGCACAGAATCTTATTGAACGTTTCGACTTGGCGCGAGTCGCCCTGCTCAAGCGTGGGGCAGCTATTCTTGATGGCTCCGCAGCGCGCAGGTGCGTCTTCTGCCTCCGTCGCAGTACTAACGTCTTGGCCATCGTTTCCAGGACATTCGGACGCAGCAACCTCAAGGTCGCGCGACGCGTTCTCGACCTCCGTCGCGTCAGCGGATCTGTCGGCTGGGGCGCGCGCAGCACACGCCATGCATTCTGGGTCACAAGTGCGTTTACTGCGCCCTGTTTCGCGGGTGTTCTCGCTAACTCTGTCCTCCTTAGGAGCTGCCGTGAGGGCTGGAGTTGCGGCCGCCGACGTCAAGGTCGTGGTGCCGCTGCACTGCACAGTAAGTACGCGTGTTTGTCCTGCGGGGCGCGTTGAATTGACGGACACAACACAGTCGCCACCCCGATCGTGCTCAAAATCAAACTCGTCGCGCACAGCCGTCGGCATGGCATGTACCACTGCGTCGGTACCTTCGCCCAAGCTCGCGGCGTGCGGTTCACGGGGTCCAAGTCCGGCCTCTACGGCCTCCTCAATCTCGCCGCCGATCTCCAAGCACTCGAGCGGCTCGTCAGGTGCGTTCTTCGCGAAGACTAGTCCGACAAAGGAGCCCCATGATGGCTCGTCAGGCGGTGCGCAGCCGGAGTCTAGGGCTCCAGGCGTCGTCACTAATTCATATCTTTCAGGCTGGGCAGGGTCTGGTGCGGCTGCGCGCAGCACCAGGGCCCTGTCGATCCTTCCGTCACTCAATGGCGGTTCCTGGCCGGCCTCGGGCATGGCTTCGGACACCTTCCACCCGATCGTGCGCTCCGTCGCATCGCAGCAGCCAACGCGGCTTCCGTGTCCGCTGCCGTCGCCCTCCTCTATAGGGGCGTCGGCGCTTTCCGGCTTCCTTTCGGCAGCGACGTCAGGTCGCGCTTCTCGGTCCTCGTCGGGCTCGGTGTCAGGCTCGGTCTCGCGCTCCAACGATCGTCGGCGCCGTTCGAACGCATCGCGCACGGTACGTCGGTTTTTCGCTGCTTTGTGGCTTATTTCGGCTGACTTTTTCTCAAAAACTTCGTCCGCATGTTCTAGCTCAAAATCTCCCACAACTTCTGCGCGTCGTCGGTCCTGGGCCGCCGTGCATCCTTCCAATAAAGGTGCGTATAATCCCGCCTCTTCATCTTCCTTTATTTGCTTATGTCGTCGTTGAACTGCTCGGTCAATTCTTTCGTAGGTCTTGCGGTTCTCTTCCAACGCCCGCTCCTGGTCGCGTTCGCTGCACCAGGAGACATAATCCAGCCATTGCTGCTCGGTAAGCCGCTCTTCGCCGACATCTGCGATAGTTAAATGCTGACTAAAATAGTCCTTACCCAGAACGAAGTCCATGAGGCCAGCGTTACCTCCAGATCGCGAGGCCGCTTCGACCACTTCAGGCTCGTCGGCTGGCGCAGCGCTCGCGTCAAAGACAATCGGCACGCAGGGCACCTCGTCCTCGTGCCGCCCAGGTGCGTTTTCGCTTCGATCATCATTGCCCTCACTCTGCTCGTTATCTAGAACGTTCGTGTCTCGCAAAATTGTCGCGCTCAAGACGTGCGCTCCGCGGCCAAAGCCTCGCCTTGGCGGTGCCGGAAATGCGCGGCGTCGTGTGTCTCGAGCTGCAGCGCCTTGCCGCTGCTCGAGCAACATGCGCTCGTAATCTTCCAGGGTGCGTACCTCGCGATGCTCACTAACGATCAGCTCACGCGTTGCCTTCCAGGCGTCCTGCGCGAGCGCATCCCAAGTGGCGTCGTAGTCACACTTACAGCGCCGCCGAACGTCGTCCGCGGCGAACATGCTCAAATCTCGTGAGTACCCTTCGCTTTTCTCTATGGCGTCGATGTCTTGCAACTGACGTTTGAGACTCTCTGCAGCGCGTAACTCGGCGACACGACGAGTCTTTCTGACTCGTTCGTGTTCGCTTTCGTATCGCGCTTTCACCAGCGCGATGCGCGTGCGCACTGCGTGGATGGAGTTCGGCGGGTCGTGCTGCGCGTATTGCGGCAGATCATCGTCCAAAGCTGGGAGCTCGTCAGTCCCAGTTGCGCTCAGGACTTGCGCAATGTCTGCGGCGTCTCGGGCTTCCGCCCAAAATACCTGCTCGCGCGGTTCCGGTACGTCATCTACATCCATAGCATCTTGCGTGACTACTGACGTTTCTTCGGCTGGACTTATAGATTGTGTGCCAGCTTTTCGCGCACGAGCTCGCTGTGCTTGCCGGCATGCAAGCTCTACCAATCCCAAAGGCATACCCGAAGCCGACAAAGCCGCGCGACACGTTGCCTCGCGCCGAAGGCTCCTCGCTTCGGGCGGTGCATACTGTCTCTCCAAGGTATGTGCGTGGTTGCTAATGCTCTCAAAGCGTTCCGTGCTAACCGGCGGCCTTACTTTGCAGGCGTGCATCAAGCGGGCCAGCCATGGTTCGGGCGGCGGGTCGTCTTCGGGGACGCGAGTGTCCTCCATGACCAAGGTAGGTCCTTCAAAATAATCGTTGTCGTCAGCGTTGCCGTTTACTAACTCATCGTCGTGCAGCACGTCCTCCTGGGCTCTCGACGGCCCTTCGTCGGGGCTTCGTGACCTTCGGCGCTCGTCTTCGGGCGGGCGCTCGGGGTTCTCTCGGGCTTGTTCGGCGCCTCGCAGGGACGTGGCAGGCTTTGCGTTAACAAACGCTGACTGCGCGACGTCAGGTGAGTCTTCATCACTGTCACTGCTATCTTCATGCACTGATTCTTCTTCTTCGATGATATCCATCCAGCGGATCACGTCGCTGTCGGCGCTGATCTCGCTGTCGTCTGAGTCGGTCTCCGACCCGTGCTCGTTGACGGTGTCGATGCTCTCACCACTTCCGTAGGGGCTTGTAGGCGGGGTTTGTACAGCTACGCTGTCTTCCGTAGGGCCCTCACTGTCTGTAGTACTATCCGTATATTCATCTGAGCTTGTCTCGCTGTCTGACGAGTTCGAGTCATGCGCACGTGCTGCTTGAAGCATTCCGGCGACACGCCCATTGCGTCGGCGATGATGCCGTGCGCCTCTGAATTCTGCCTCAAGTCCAAAACCAGGTTCTTGAGAGTCAGTAATCATGTGGCACATGTGTGCATGGTGCGTGTATTCGAGGTATTCTTGCAGCATAGGATCGGGATCGTATTCGGGCGTTACGAGCATTTCGTAGCGAGGCCGCAGAGCCTTATCCTTGAAAACAAGGTAAGTTCCGTCTCTTCGCTCATCAATGCCTACGTAATTTCCTCTCTGCCAGGGCCTTCCGAGCAACAAGTCAAAGGGTGGCTTCTCGCCTATAAAGAAGTTCGCATGGGTTCTGATGGGTCCGCAACTAACTGGTACTTCCTCCGCATAGCCTCGTAAGGTGCTTTCGCCACCATTAGCGTCTCCCATAACCATTCGCTTTTCAAGATCCGTAGGATGCCCAACCGTGTCCTGCCACACGTGGCGATGAACAATGTTAAGCTGAGACCCGGTATCTACGATGGCTACGACTGGCTTACCCTGCACCTCCACCTTAAGGCGGATAAGCTGGGTTCGCTGCCGAACGGGAAACATAGTAGCTGTCATGCACGTCGGAGTGTCAATCAAGTCGTCATCCAGAAATGCCATGTTAGCTACGGGGTGTTTATTTTCCCCCTTTGCCTTTGCCATAGCATTCTTGGGTTTAAGAACATCCTGAACCTGCTGAGACATCTCCTTAGATACTGCCAAGAATTCTCCAACTGCCATAGTAACAGGAGCGTTGAGAACCTTATCCAGAACCTGCTTAGAGTCTACGTGGCTTTGTAAGTCTGACTTCCTTTGCTGCCTTCGCGGGGCTGGCTCTCCGTCCGTCTTTCCTTCTCCTGAAATGTTAGTCTTATCCTTAAGTGGACCTGCCCGTTCCTTACCCTTCGATGACTTTGCAGGGGGCTGCGTAGCATCCTCCATGAACGCATCATCATCGTTGGGGTCGAATACTGGCTGAGGCTCAGAAAAGGGAAGGGGATCTGATGCTGGTGTAGGAACTGCAGCCTTTGAAGCTCCATTACTCTTCTTTACTCCACGAGGCGGACCTACACGAGGGGCTGCGGGTGACAGATTCTGCTTACGCCGCCGCTCATCTAGTTCTCGAGGAGTAGGAAGCCATACACCGTCAAACTTATCCTTGCGTGCCTTAGTAATTCCCTTCTCAGTCCTAGTAACTTCAAAGACATCTGCGTCAGATTCGAGCACCGATTCGTAGGAATATTCTTCCTCTGACGAACCCTCGTAGTACTGAACGAAATGCTTGGAAGTCCTAGACTTTACCTGAGGGGGAGTTTGGTTATCACTTGTAGCAGTAATGAAGTTGGTTAGGGGAGCGGTAACAAGGTTAGCTTGAGGAGTGGTTACTCGCTTGATAGCGTCAATCCACGTCTCATCCCCTTTCCGGAAGAGAATGCCTCCGTTCGTAAGGACAATTCTCCTCTCTTCATTCCTAGTGATAGTGCCATTCATGAAGTATTCGTTGAGAGCCTCGCACCGGTTCATAGTATGGCCTACAGAGCCACACCCAAAACATGTACGACCCTCAGGCCTTAGCGGGAAGTTCTGTGGGGCTGCCGCCATGTGAGGCGGAGTTTCCCGTTCATAGCTTCGACTACGTGGCACTGAAGACTGAGACTGGGCGGGTGGTTGCATAACCACCTTACGCCGATCTATCGGGGCTGCGACAACGCTCTTTACCAATGGGTTCCGGTTACAAGCACGGAAGTAAGTAACAGCATATTCTGGATCATCGAGGGCCATCTTTTCCATGTCTTTGATAAGCTTCTCCAGCTCCAGGTCATCCTTAGACTGGGATTCCTTCATTGGGGTAGGAGGACGCTGAGTCATGCGTGGCGAAGGTACGTCAGAGTCACTGTCAGAGCCTTTGGTCACTTCAGGGCTTTGAAACTTAACAGTTTTCTTGGCCTTTGTTGACTTAGGCTTCGACTTAGACGATGTCTGGTCTTTTGAAGATTCCTTACTGCGCTTACTAGACTTCTTCTTCTTCTTCTTCTTAACAGGCTCGTCATCCGTAGAGTCCGAGTCTGATTCAGAGTCAGAACTATCTGAAGTAGTAGTGGTAGCGGAGTCTGAGTCCTCGGTTTCGGGCTCAGACAAAAGGCGATCTCTGTCAAAACGACGACGATGAAGCAATCCTTCTGCGACCTTGATAACGTCGTCTGTAGGGAATGGTTCCGACATATCATGGTTAGGTAGCTGAGCTACCAGCCTTGCCTCTAGCTTGGTCCTAAGCTTCTCAGGGATACCAATCCAGAAGTAGTACCGATAGTCGTACTCTGCTAACCTTCCATTCTTGCGAAGCCACCCAGCGATACGGATAAAGTCACGCATATACTTGTTCCAAGCCTTCATGGACTTGATAGACTTGACCTTACTATGCTTGGTTAACTTCTCCAGATCTCTGGTAACAAAACGACGGTCATCTTTGTCTGCTTCGTAGAACTTCTTGATATCACGTGCGAAGTTATTCCAGTTAGGGGTCTGATAACTAGGAAGCCCTTCCATGAACTTCCGAACACTCTGCGAACAATACTGAGTAATACTTTCAACCTTATCCTTGTCAGAGACGACCTGATGCTTCTGGCACAGACGCTCGTAAAAGTGAAGGAAGTTAAGTACATCAGTATACTTGCCTTTGAACTTCTTAGGTGCTGCTTTGCTGCCTGGCAAAGGAAGGTCTACGATACCTCCTGCGCCATGCACATGGCCCGCTCCTGCGTGAGCTTGGCCTGGGACTACTGGTGGGGGAACAACATTGCCCGTCGTAGGCGCGGTGCCTTGGGCCGTTTGCCCCGTAGTATTCTGTCCTCCTTGGGACATAATACGTGCTTGAATACGCTGAACTGCTGACTGTACTGCTGAACGTACGTGATCGTGAACTGACTGACGTGCTTGAGGTTCTTGCCTTCTCGGAGACTGAGACCTCGACGATGAACTAACAACTGACGGTACTGACGTAGGCGTGGACGGTAACGACGACGTAGGCGATGGTGGGCCTCCTGTCATACACTTGCTGAACTATGATAGCCTTCAGATACTGATACACCCCTCGCGGTGGGCTCCAGATATCGTGGGTTGGATCGAGTGGACAAACAAACCCGGAAGGGAGATGTATACTCTGGGAGGGATCAACTAAGTAACTAACAACTTAACCAACTAATATAAGCTGCGTCAAGCTAAGCTACTACTAATC
>BPQB01000197.1:0-15081 GCA_019973155.2 Phanerochaete sordida | reverse complement strand
TGCCGCCTTCATTGAGCTCGCCGCCGTCCATGTCCCGGTCTTCGACCAGCTCGTCGACCAGCTCGTCGACCAGCTCGTCGACAAGCTCGTCTTCGCTGGGGGTGCCCGTCTCCTCCCTACCGGGATCCACCCTTTGGGTGGTGTCCGAAACATCGGCATAAGGGTCAACCTAGGCTGGGTAAAGTAATGGCCAGGGCTGGTGCCAGGGCCATGGCTGGCTGGCCTGGCCAATGTTTTGGACGCCGCTTCCTGTGGGGCAGACTTCCTATGCAGCCTGCCATATGCGGCAGGCATTCAAACTCAGCTCATGCGCATGCGTCGACGGCCTCGCGTGGCTGTGTAGACCCGCCAAATTGGGTAGACTGGCGGTCTGCCGGTTTCGGGGATGTATTCCCACGCCCCGCAAGCTCAGCGGGGGGCAATACGCTCGTTCCACGCCTGTCCCACGGCATCCTGGCTGTTTGGGGGCATGAGCGCGACAGTAATATATACCAAGGCATGCAGTACACAATAGTACAGATGACCGAGCAGACCGTAGCATGCCCTGCACGCCGGGCGGCGCGTCGGCCTCGCTCCTCCTTACCCACGCGTCCGCATACCTGCTCGCCCGCATACCTGCTCGCCCGCGCACCTGATCGCCCGCGCACCTACACGCAGCGTAGTACGCGGCTGACGTACGTATCATCCTCGCTGCTGCCCCCTCGCGCGCCCGCGCACGTACGCGCACCGTATCACGCCACCGTAGCACGCCCAGGTGACGTGCGCATCGGCCTCGCTCCTGCTCGCGTGCCCGCTCGACCGCCTGCCCCGTTTGCTCTCCCTCTCGTCGACGGCGCGCCCGCGCACCGAAGAACTGAGTAAACGCGATTACTTCTTCTTTGATGCGGTTTTCTTGGCCTTCTTAGCCTTCTTGGCTGCGGGCTGACCTTTGGGAGCATTCTCGGCAGCTCGCTTCCTCGGCTCCGAGGAAGCCTCCTCGGAAGGGCTACACGTCCAGCTATCAGCACATAGGCCACAGTAGAGGACATAGTAGACGTACGGCTCTGCTCGCTTTGCAGCAAGGACCTCCTGCACGACCCACTGGACGTCGAGCATGCTACGTGCCCAGTCTTCAACGTCCGCGAGGGCCCCTAAGCAGACAAGCGACGAGATGATGTTGATCCACCCGTTTTTGCCGGGGATCAACATCGTCGACCAGTCGCCAGCCCCGCCGATGACAGGGTGTTCGTCGGGGTCGCGTACACGCCAGGCTGGGTTGCAGAGGGACCACCATGCCGTCCAACGCGCTTTGTACGTGGGATGCAGTGCTGCCGACTTGTCCGGGGCAACGGTCTTCGCGCGCGCGCGTTGAATCCAGTCGCCGATTTCGACCGGTCTGCGCACATAGGTAAAGCCGGATCGCTGCGCCAATGCATGAGGAACAGATAGCGGGAGAGAAAGAAGCGACGCACCGCATATCCAAAGCCAAGAGCTCGTTCCAAATCCACCCAGTCCGCCAGCAACTTCTTCCACAAATACTCGTAGGTGGGCGGTACGGGCTGGCTAATCAGCGTGTCGTATTGCTCTACGATCCACTGCGCGTTGGAGGGCATGTCGTCGAAAGAGGGCGCCGGAGGGGAGGGAGACTGTGTGCCGTTGGCAGTACCGGGGATTGCAGTGGACGAAGGAGAGGCCGTGAACGGTGCCGGACGTTGAGAGAGATTAGTGATAGACACCGAGGCCGGAAAGGTGATTGCAGGCCCAGCGAGCTCTGAAGCCCATGGCAGTCAGTCTCGTGCGATACAGCAAATGAAGGGAGAGCGCACCTGAAGATGGGTCCAGTGCCCCGGACTCCGACGATACCTGAGGCTGGCGATGTTCATCGGTTGCACCGACGAGGCCTGGAGCAGCGGGAGGCGTAGACTCGCCGCCATCTTCGCGCTGCACTTGCGCAGGCGGTACCGACGCCGGGCTAGCGTTGTGTCCTTCTGGCGAGATGGGCGCGGCAGACGAAGGTTGAGCGGAGGTGGGGTGACCGTCGGATTTTGCAGTCGTGGTTTGGGGGAGCTGGGACTGCTGCGCTGTGGCAGCACGACCTCGAGTGACACGAGGGGAAGAGGGAGGGACGGGGGTCTCGTCCTCTTCGGGAAGGTAGTCGGCTTCATCACGTGGTGCTTCCCGCGCGCGCTGCTGCGCTAGGGTCTGTTCGAACTGCTCGCGCTCCAGCTCTCGAAGCCTCCAAATCGCGTCACGGTTCTCCTTCGACCACAGCTCCTCCTGGTCGACCGGTATTTTATTCAACCTCTCCAACTCCTTCTCCATATCCTTCTGGGACATGCTTCCCAAGATGGTGCGAAGCGCACGGTGAGCCCATTCAGGAATTTCGAGGTTTCGGGCTCGCGGCTTAGGCTTAGGCTTAGGCTTAGGCTTGGCGGACTGCGCGTCGCCGGGGGGATGCGTTGAGGAAGAGGTGGTGGTAGCCTTGCGCTTCGCAGCCCCAGACGTAGAGGCCTCGTTCGCCTCGCGCGGCGTGCGCTCCGGCTCTGGATCAGGCGTCCCATCGGCAGAGTTATCCTCGCAGCCATGCATGCGGAACCGTGGCAGCTCGCCGTCACCGCTAGCTCCAGGTGATCCCTCTGAATCTGCAGACACACGCTGAATAAACTATCTCTCCCCTTCGTAGTTAGAGCGCACCTTTGGTCGCATGGAGGAACTCCATGAAGGTACCGAGGACTTGCTTCTCGAATTTCTCGGGATTGAACAAGTGGAAATTCCGTGGGCATCTTTCCGCCGTCTTCCCCGAGCTCACGACAGCTAACAAGTATTCGTCGTCCCCCGCCTCAGGAGGATTGCCGGCGAGGAGCGTGAAGTTTCGTAGGCCGGTGTACTGGGTAAGCAGGCTCCAGAACGGTTTCAGAAAGACGACCAGGCGATTTCGCGCTCTGCACATGAACGGAACGTCAATCCCAGCATTTCGGCGCTATCAAATTACAACGACGTACTCCTCCTGGTCGTCCGGGTCGTCGGACGGCCCGCCCGCGTTCTGCTCACGGTACTCCCCATCCGCCGCCTGGTTCGCCTCCTTCGCCCTCCGAGCCCACTCCGCCTGAGTCTCCTCGTCCTCCTCCAGGAGTAGCTCCTTCGCGATCTCGGTACGTAGCGCGATGCCAGTCTTGCTCGACTCTTCCTTACGCGTCGCATACAGTTCGTTGACCCGCGCGAGGTTACCTGACAGGTAAAGCTGAATCGAGGTGACGCTCTTGGGACGCGGAGCCGTCGGCTGTCGTAACTTCTTCGCAAACCCCTTGAAAGGGTTGTTGCGGTCGCCGCCACCGTTCAGACGCGTCCAGCGGTAAGTAAAATATCCCTTCATCGACTGCGGGAGGTCAGTAAGGTGCTAAGGAACGACAAATTACTAGACTCACGTCGTTCGCGGCACGCATGGTTCGACCCTTGTCCCAATTCTTCCCCCCCTCGCCGTACATCTCCCGAATATCTTGCCATTTGAAGGTCTCCCAGAAGGTCTTGCGCAGGCTGACGTAGAACTCGTCGAGCTCGCTCGACTTCCCCCCGTACGCCTTCATAATATCTTCGTACTGCTTGACGAAACCCTGCAGATACTCAGCAGCCGCCCCCGTGAAGCGCCCAGGATGGCCGGCCTTCTTGCCGACGGCCGCCATTCGCTGCTCCTTCGTCCTCGACCTGCCGCTGGCGTGGACGAACTGGATCTCGTCGTCGTCGTCGTCTTCCGGCGAAGGGGAGAGGGGAGGGCCCAGCGGCGGGGGATCGGCGTTGCTGACTGTCGCGGCGACCGGGTCGACTTGGGCAGGAGGCACAGTAGGCGAAGATGTTCCATCAGCACCGTGCGGTAGGCCGCCCGCTTGGTGAGCGGGATCGTTGGCTTGCTGGGAAAGGCTGGGGGGTGGTTGCGTGGAGGACATGGCAAGGACGACGATGCTGACAGCAGAGATATCTGGCGCGGTAGAGGTAACGCAGGGGAACTCCCTCCAGAGCCCTGACGAAGTTTTGGACTGGACTCGCTGGTCTCGTTGAATCGATGGCGCGATGGCGCGATGGCGCGATTGCAAAATCTGCGGTGCGTAATGCTTTCCTTCGCCCTGAACCAGACTTCTGATGATGGGCCTCTAGGTATATAAGTCTAGCCGTCGGCTTCCCGTCCCCTCGCCCTCCTCTTCCTTGCCCCACCACCACCGTCTCGCACTCTCACCGGCTAGCCCGTTCGTCTCGCCGCCTTCTGCTGCATGTTTGCCGACATGCAGTACAAGGTGAACGAGTCTGAAGAGGAGGCCTGGATGAAGGTCGATACTGACGGGTAAGCCCCCTTCCTACTGTTGAGCCGGATCTAGCACTGACAACTCGTCCTCGCAGGGGGCCGTCTCGGCCTTCCCGTGACCCGCCGTCCAGTCAAGCCACGTCGCCGCCTTCGTCGAGTCAAGCCACGTCGCCGCCTTCGTCGTCTCAAGCCACGTCGCCGCCTTCGTCGTCTCAACCCGCGCCGTCGCCTTCGTCGTCTCAAGCTTCTCCGTCAACGTCTGCATCTCGGACCGCACCGACCTCGTCCGATGCCGTGCCGCCGTCGTCCTCGCAGCCGATGGGTAATCGACCTGCCCAAGCGGCCGGTGGCACTCCCTCAACCAGCCGGGCACCGCCTGAAGTGTACGTGCTGCGTTGTCTGTGATGCGCTTGTCTGACCTCGCTCGACGACCAGGTGGACGCAGCTAGAGCTCATCAATCGGCAGTTCGAGGTCAGCGAGCACGCCCCGATGCCTCCTCAGCCCGTCCTTGAGATCATGGAAGGCTGGTACAGTATTTTCATCGGCCGTTATGTCGGATGCTTCACTAGCTCGTACGTATCTTCTTCCCATCGCGACCATTGTCTGATGCCCGCATTCAGGGAGATAGTCACGGCGTTCACGAGCGGCTGGTCGGGCAATAGCAGCAAGAAGCACGGGTCGTACCACGACATGTACTTCGCGTGGAAGAGCGCGTGCACCCAGGGGCGCGTTCACGGCAAGATGTCCCCACAGTCGATCGTCCCGTACATCGTCTCCGACAAGGAGGCACAACAACGGCTCGACCAGCTGCTAGCTCAGGTCGAGGACATGTCGATGAGCGAAGACGAGGACCAGCCGGTTACCTCAACGGCTGCCCCGACCGCCGCGCCTGCTGCCCCGACCGCCGCGCCTGCTGCCCCGACTGCCGCGCCTGCCCCGACCGCCGTCCCCGCTGCCTCGAGAGCCCCGCCCGCTGCATCGAAAGACGCTCCCGCCGCCCCGAACGACGCTCCCGCCGCCCCGAACGACGCTCCCGTCGCCCCGACCGCGGTGCCTCTCGCCTTCGCTTCTGACGCATCGTCATCGTCATCGATGCCGACGCCGACGCCCACTCCTGGTAAGTCTCCCCCTGGTGACTCATTTGGCGTTATCTGATTTGTGAAGCAGTCGCTCCGTCCCGCGTTGCGCCTGTGCCGCCCGCCTGGGTCGTCGTGCGTGGGCTGCGCCCTGGCGTCTACTACGATCGGTAAGTGTCCATGCGTCCTCATCGCTTCGCCGCTGACTCCTTGCCTGTTAGTGACGCCTACATGGCTGCCCGTGGCAGTAGCCGCAGTGCCTGGGCCTTCCCGGCTCCCACCGCCGAGGCCGCCGACGATCTGTACATCCAACACTTTGCCTCCTGCCACACCCTTCCTTGCTAACGTCCCGCACCGTTGACCACTGTACTGTAACATGTGTCTGTATGCCGTAGTGTTGTGCGTGGAAATCGCAGCCTCTCATGCCGCGCGTGAGTCATCCGCGGCAGGTCGTCGCACGACGCCTCGCTTAGCATAGGTATCCTTTTTCCGTGAAAATTTCTGTGGCCTATCTGCGCTGGGCATCGCGATGGCTCCCTGATTCCGCGTGATTCAGCGCCCTGGCTTTGCTTATCTCGCGATAATCTCAGCCACCAAGCTGCCGACTGCCGGTCTCGGACGCGAACGTCATCGAGACAAGGGCTCGGCGCGGTGCCTGTGACCGCACGTTCGTCTCCCTCGCGACTGCCAGTCTTCAACGCGGACATCATCCAGACATCACTCTTGCGTAGTTGTCGTGACGTCCCGCTCGTCTACTTTGCGACCGCCCGCCCGCTCCTCTCGTGGCGATACATTCGCTATCGTGCATTCACGCCCATTGGTCCACCGACTTCTGCTATGCGCGGACTGCGCAGCTTCGACGACGCTATCGCTCGGACGCTCGCGTCGGCGGCGCCATGGGAAGTGCTCGTTGTTTGGCTTAGGACTCAGCAGTAGGCATCCACGTCTTCTACGAGTATGATTAGAGTCTGTCGTGTCATCGCTTGTTGTACATTAGTCTCATGAAGCTTGCATGCACTAGCTACGAGCTGGGACGTCAAGAGCGAGTTCGGCGCTCTGCCGCGAAGTACGCCGTATAGGGAGCTATTCACGCCAGGTATGAAATGTGAATGAGCCTGGTAAGTGCTCGCGAGGAACGCTTGAGGTGCCGGAAATTGCCAGGACTCAAGTCGTCGGCTCGACGTTGCAGGAGAAGGCGCCACACGGAACGAGTATCAACACGAAAGTGGCGTAGATGCATAGTTGCATTCTGAGCACGTTCTGCACATGTGGTACTCAGACAAGATATTATATTGCTCGGTACTACGATACAGATGAGAAAGGCGGTTATAGCTGCGTACAGATGGTATGCTCCGCTATGTATCATTTGGCGTGCATGTCTGGACACCAAGGTACCGCACTCGCATACCTGTCCCTTGGAGACGGTCAGACTCGCGTGCGATACATATTTCGTCTAGTATATAGTTCAGTATCATGATCCAATCGTCGCGCAGATCACTACTTACCTGAGATATGGTACGCCGCAGGGTGTGCCGTCGGTGTGCAGGCTGGGACACCAAGGTGCCGCACTTGCGTACCTGACCCTTGGGGACAGTCGGACTCGCGTGCGATGCACGTTTCGTCTAGTATATAGTTTAGTATCATGATACAATCGTCCCGCACATCACTACTTACCTGGGATATGGTACGCCGCAGTGTGTGCCGTCGGTGTGCAGGCTGGGACACCAAGGTACCGCACTTGCGTACGCGAACCTTGGGGACGGTCGGACTCGCGTGCGATGCGCGTTTTGTCTAGTATATAGTTTAGTATCATGATACAATCGTCCCGCACATCACTACTTACCTGGGATATGGTACGCCGCAGGGTGTGCCGTCGGTGTGCAGGCTGGGACACCAAGGTGCCGCACTTGCGTACCTGACCCTTGGGGACAGTCGGACTCGTGTGCGATGCACGTTTCGTCTAAAATATGGTTTAGTATCATGATACAATCGTCCCGCACATCACTGCTTACCTGAGATATGGTACGCCGCAGTGTGTGCCGTCGGTGTGCAGGCTGGGACACCAAGGTGCCGCACTTGCGTACCCGAACCTTGGGGACGGTCGGACTCGCGTGCGATGCACGTTTCGTCTAGTATATAGTTTAGTATCATGATACAATCGTCCCGCACATCACTACTTACCTGGGATATGGTACGCCGCAGTGTGTGCCGTCGGTGTGCAGGCTGGGACACCAAGGTACCGCACTTGCGTACGCGAACCTTGGGGACGGTCGGACTCGCGTGCGATGCGCGTTTTGTCTAGTATATAGTTTAGTATCATGATACAATCGTCCCGCACATCACTACTTACCTGGGATATGGTACGCCGCAGTGTGTGCCGTCGGTGTGCAGGCTAGGATACCCAAGGTGCCGCACTTGCGTACCCGAACCTTGGGGACGGTCAGACTTGCGTGAGCTACATCTTTCGTCTGGTATATAGTTTAGTAATGTGATACAATTGTCCCGAACGTCACTACTTACCTGAGATACGGTGCGCCGCAGGGTGTGCCGTCGGTATGCAGGCTAGGATACCCAAGGAGCCGCACAGGTGTACCTGACCCTTGGGCACAGTCGGACTCGCGTGCGATACATATTTCGTCTAGTATATAGTTTAGTAACGTGATACAATCGTGCCGAACGTCGCTACATACCTGCAATATGGTACGCCGCAGGGTGTGCCGTCGGTGTACAGGTTGGGACGCGAAGTGTCGTGACTGCGTACTCACGCTCTGAGTATCATGCGAAGGCCGCGCAATACAGACATAAGGAATCGCTACTTAACTTTATTTGTGGGCGCCGCTCTCCGCCATGTATCCACATTATAGTGTGCCGCACTGCGCTGTTTGGTACCGTGAACTTGGCCTCAGTATCGCGTGTCCTGCTCGGTAGCGTAAGCTGGCCACAAACAGATCTCGAATCAGAATATACTCGACAGAGAATACAATCTCACTGTTCGAGTACTAGCCCCTTGATTCTCTCAAGGGCAGCAGATAATACTCGAGAACGACGTGAGACGATCCCGCCTCGCTTCCATTTTTGGTCACCCGACGCGGTTCCGTATTTGGACATATGCCTCGGCGTCTGATATCCAACCTCCGTGTCTGCACGAACCACAACGATGTTTGGCGAGCTTGTCACGCAAGTCGGCCCACGTACAACTTGGATATGAAGAGCACTGACGCACTGCAGTGCGAAATCGAGTCGGAGCGGTAGCGGCGGCGCAACATCGAGTATCGCGATATGGGTGAGTCGAGGCTAGCCATCTGCACACTGACCTGTCAAGCTCGTATTGAGTTCGCCACTAGGTAGCGACGCTGAAAGCTGCAACGTCCTTTGCTGCTGTTCCTGCACTGCCGTCGACGACACACAGTGGCCGATGGAGCCGGCCGTTCAGGTGGGGTGCGCCCGCGCCCGTCGCCGGTCGAGACCAAGCGGAAGCAAATATCCATCACCCCTCTCGGGCAAACCGGCCGTCCGGCAGTCATTGCGGCGCTGGGTGCAACATACCGAACGAGCTTTCAGTGCCTGTAGGTGAGCTTGAAACGCGTACAAAGGTGCAGTGTGACTGACGACCGAACTAGCGTCGGTGAACGCCTACCCGCCGACCGGCGGGCGGCCCTATCGCTTCTCGAGCCTAATTCGGAATCTCCACATACCCTTTCGGATCTCCGCCCGCCCCTGGCCTTGCGACGGGGCCACCGGCGGCAATTACCGACATTCCGCCTGGGGTCCTTATCCACCCGACGCACCCCTGCTTTTTTTTTTAATTCTCTGCGCTAGATACCTACGTCGCCCCGTCGCCCACTCTCACTCCTTTCTCTCTCTCCCTCTCCCCCTCCTCTTCGGCGCGCGGCCAGCTGGTCCATCCGCTACATCAGAATGTCCGACGCTCGAGAGCGCAAGCGCAAGCGCAGCGAGAAGACGTCCATATTCACCTTGCGACCAGAAGACGTCAACCGAGCACCTTCCGGACGCGCCGTACTGAATCGCATCTCCGACGACGGCAGGCGTATGTTTCGCAGTCAACAACGTCTGCGCGTACCGAGCGTCACGAACGCGCCATCGATCACTGACCTCCTCGACGATCAACTCGCGTGGAACCCGTCTCCTCCCGACCCAGTCGAGGAAGAAGATCTCGACGCCCTCCACGACGATGTCCCTGACTCCGCAGAGACTGAAAAAGGTAGCAAGCAAGGCCCCAAGACATTCGCTACCCTGGTAAGTTTTTTCTTCCCTCCCGCTGCCATCTTCTCAGCTCATTTCACCCCCTCCCCCTTCTTCGCTTTGCAGACACACGACCAAGTGCTTCTCGATTGGGCGGCGTCGCATCGCGACCTCTATATGGACAAACTCCTCCGCCTGAGTGGTTGGCGCGGCATGGACCGTGATCGCTGCCCGCGCTGCCCTCGCGATGCCCCACAAACTCCCTCAATCCGCTGCCTAGACTGTGCGACTGGTGACGTCGTGTGTCGGCAGTGCTGCGTGGCTGCTCATGCGGACAATCCGTTCCATCGCGTCACGGTACGTCTCGCGCTCATCGGTCACATGTGGTACTTCTGACACCTCGCGTAGGAGTGGAACGGCCGATTCTTCGAAGCGACCACACTTCAAAATCTCGGGCTCGTCATCCAACTTGGCCATCCGCGTGGCGAACACTGCGCTATCCCTGCCGCCGCTCCCCGCAGCTTCGTCGTCATCCATACCAACGGCTTCCATCCCGTCACCCTACAGTTCTGCCAATGCGATAAACAATATCGCGCGGGCACCCGCGTTCAGCAACTCCTACGGCGCGAACTCTGGCCGGCGACCCTGGACGATCCGTCAACTTGCTGCAGCTTCCGCATGCTCGAAATGTTCCACATGCTCACCCTTCAGAGCAAAGTTACGGCCTACGACTTCTACCTTTCGCTGCAAAAGATAACCGATCGCTACAACGTCGGAAAGCCGATTGTAAGTACCGCTTCATCTGTGTCGTAATCAGTGTCACTGACAGATCTTTAGGAGCGTCTCAAACCCTTCCTTCGTACCATTCGGCAATGGCGGCACGCCCAGGCCCTGAAGCGCGCGGGTCGGGGGCACAAAGAAGGCGGCGTCAACGCGACCAAGGCAGGCGAGCTGTGTATCCGTTGCCCAGCATGTCCACGGCCAGGTGTGAATCTCCCGCCGAACTGGGACACGGTCTCGGACGACCTCAAGTACGTCTGCGTTCATCCTCTATCGTTCCAGCGCTGACCGCTCATATAGGTTTATATACACGACCTTCGTGGCTATCGACGCCAATTTCCGCCTCAAGCGCCGCGCCATCTCCAACGAGACTCGCGATCCTTCGATGTCCTCGGGATGGGGCCACTTCGTCGAAGGCGGGCCCTATCGAGAACACCTGAAGAATTACGTCACGCAGGAAGATGTAAGTTAGTCGGCTGTCTTCGACGGTTCATGCACTGATCCCTCCATAGATCAGCACGTGCACGGGTTTCGCTGCACTTATGCACGCCAACACACGGTTTCACAAGGGGTACGCCACGACCGGCGTCGCGATGGCGATCGACTCGCGGCACGGCTTCATGCTGCCGAACGCTGTCGGCGATCTTCAGAAGGGCGAGAGGTGAGTCACAACTCTCCATGTATACGTCCTACGCTCACGATCCTCGACAGGAACTGTAATATAGACTACATCACTATGTGCGCCCTCCTGCATATCCCTCCCCCGTCCGAGCTGCCGCTCGTGCTCTCCTACGATATCATGTGCCAGTGGATCCGCTGGCTTCTCCAGCGCATCGCGGCACTCCCCTCACACCTCCAAATCGTACTTCCGGTTGGGGAGGTCCGCTACGCCATCCCGAAGTACCACCTGAACGGTCACAAGGAGGAGGGACACAATCAGTACTCCTTGAACTTCATGCTCGGCGTCGGCAGGACAGACGGAGAGGAGGTCGAGAGAGGCTGGTCGCGCTTCGATGCTACAGCGGCTAGCACGCGAGAGATGGGTCCTGGGTCGCGGGAAGAGACCCTCGAGGACCACTTCCTCTTCAACAATCTGGAGAAGTACATCAACTTGGGTAGGCCCGTTTTCCGTGCTCGTCGTCAAATAGCCTGTAATTGAGATGTAGGCCCTATACTACATAAACGAGACCGTGCTGCCGTAGCAGCGTTCGTCCGATTCGACCGCGCGCATACGGACATGGTGGGCGAATTGCAGCCGTCGCATGTCGCGGAGTGGAACGCGGAGATTGTCGCGTACGAAGCGGATCCGACTCGGCCCGACCCGTACTACGTGAAATCGTCAGGTACGCAATTTTCCACTTGCTCCTGGCCGTCATGCTGACCGTCCCGCTAGGGATGAGCGAGGCCGAAATCCGCTTGCAGCTTGCAAAGGAGGAAGAAGAGTCTCACGCGGGTACCATGACTCTCCACGAAGTCACCCCTGCTTCGATGATTGCAACCCTGCTGGATCTCGAAGAGCAACAGTGAGTTCTCACTCCGGTGTCGCGCTGCCCCATCTCATCGAGCGGATAGGCGTAAATTCAGGACGAAGTATCCAAAGACTGCCGCTGGGACTCCTGCGCAGACGGCGGAAGCTATCTCCAAGAGGGCTGCTTTGCGGCATCGTCTGAACGGCGTGCGCGCTGTGCAAGCCGTCTATATGCCGTGTGTCGCGCGCAAGCTGGCGCAACACCGCCTCGACCTAATATCCTCCCGACCTGCATCGGCGCCGAGGCCCCTCCCTTCCGAGATCGACCTCCTGGACGTCCCAGAGCGACAGCCACTATTCTTCCCCCACGAGCTTGAAGAGGAGGAACTGGAGAGTTCTGTTGCTGGCTTGGCCGATATCGAGTCCCGCTTGCGAGACGGCCAGCTCAGCGACAGCCTCGACAAACTGCGCGTCCACCTTCATATCCGCTCTCGCCTCGTTCGCTTCAAAGACCGGCACGTTCGGCACCAGCGCGCGAACACGCGCGCGCGAACCAAGATCGACCAAAACGAGGTGAAGATCGCGGCGTTCAAGGAGAAGTATCGCGCGGCGCGGAAGGCGAAGCTGGCCCTCGTCGGCCCCGGTGCCTGGGAGCGACGATGGAGAGTCCTGCTCGACTCAGATGTGACGTCCTTACGCGGTGACGACGACATCGTCGGCGTCGGCACGTCGGAGGGTAAGAGGACCTTGTCGTGGATCTGGATGGGCGCGGACGCAGAGGGCGGAGACGCAAATGGCATCCGGGGACTGAATGACGGTGCGTGGTCCTTACTCTTCCGTCTGAATGTGCGCGACTAACTCGACGTCAGCTCTCCGCGTCGAATACTTCAAGTCTCGAGCACGACGCGAACGCTACCGCGAAGAGACAATACTCCTACGAGAGGAGAAGAGGCGTACCCTTGTCTCCCTCGAGCATTCCGCACTCGAATGGGATACCCTCGAAGGTCAAGTACGATCGCTCAAGCCGTGCGACATCGTCGGGGAAGGTGCGGCCGCGTATGCCGCCAGTCGCGCCGCGACCGAACGTGCTCTCCGTGCACGCTTTCACACCTTGTGGTCGACCATGTCTAATCAAGCCCGCCCTTCGTCGCAAGAAGACGCAAGTACTACGGACATAGTCGAGACCGACGAGGGCACCGACCTCCACTTTGCCGCAGCGGCGAACGCAGACTCCGACGACGACCCCTTACGAGAGCTTACAGACACGGACGACGACGAGTAGTACGCTTTACTGATAGGAGTTATACAATTGCATACATACCTGGTCCTTTCACATGGTCTGAAACCGAGGGAAACGTGTTAGAAACGTTCGCGCGGGACTTGGGCAGTGCTGGCCGAGTGCACACTGGGAGTCGGGACTTAGGCGTTTCGTCGCGCGAACGTCACGTGACCTTCCAGTCAGGTCGTCCAGCTACCGTCCCCGCGGCCTCGCGGGGGCACAATCGATGCGAGAGCGATGTCAAGTGCATGTGTAGCTCCTTGAAGTTAATTCAGAACGTTTTAGGCCCCCATTTATATCGCATCCGCGGCGGCAGGTCCCGAATTCGAGATTAATGCCCAATAAATACGGTTATATTCAAGGGGAGCCATACTGATACTTGCAACCATATAATCAAGTCCTACGTACAGTCAATAGGTACAGAACGCTACGATATACGCGAGCGTCGTCGTTCAAAGCAACAGACGAAGACAATGCCCGGCACAGTATAAATGCAGCAAAAAGATAAGAATAATTCCCAAGGATCAGCGCCGGCCATGGGAAGAATAAACGGCATTGCTACGTACTACGTAATGAAGCAAAACGACATTAAGGAGTTGCTGGCCAGAACAATCCGGCATGAGTGAAGCTAAATGGGAAATGCATCGCAAAGGAAGGGGTTACATACGGAGACATGTATACGCTGCGAGCCTGGGACTAAGGCTCGTTCCACAGCATATTCTAAGTCCCTGAGGCATGTCGTACTGAGCTGGAAGGGATATCCGGCGCGGATTCGGCGAGGAAGGAGGGTTGAATGGCTGCCGGTCTAAAATTCGCAGAGCAGCGTTTCCGGAGCGTCGTAAACAAAGCTAGCTGCAGTTTCAGACAGAGCCCATGTATAGACGTCATATACTCACATCGAAAGGCGTGAAAGAGGCCCTGGAGCCCGTGACGTGGCAGAAATGGCAATCTGAAAAGACGCTGGAGGCGAGAGAACGGACGTGCTGGACGTCCTAGATGCGTCTAAACAACATAAGTGAGCGAGAAGCGGCAAGTAATACATCTGAAATACTGTCTGCCGCGCACGCTAGGGGCTGCGGGGCCCAACGGTACCGAGAGCCAACGAACGAGGTTCCCTGCCACCGGTCCAGAGCTGACATTCGCCGTTCTACAGCGCGCTAACCGGTGAAGCAAGGTCAGTAAACGTCAAAGAGCCTTGTCAGGCTATGAACTAACCGCTCTGCCGGCGAATTACGCGCAGCAAGTGCACCACGGCTGGTTTCGGCGCCGCGTAGCCTGCAGAATCGCGCGCTACAGAGCGCGCTACACGAGCGTATCTGCGGCGAGGGGGCTGTAGTCCACACAGGAAACAAGTAGTATCCATGCGGGAGCACAGCGACGTCGATAGGACCCGTGGAAGCGGGGGTGCCAGCAAGAGGAGGAGCCGATGGGCCGCCGGCTGCGCTGCACGGCGCACGCTGCTTCATGTAGAATGGAGGAATGTACGCAATATGCACCTTGGGTCGTTCTGCACTCTTTGCCGTCCTGCATGAGCGCATTACAGGGCCCTAATACGCTGTAGCGAGCGCAGAGTAGGCCCCAAAGGACCGCCAACCGCCCGCGAGGACGCTATTACCGTATCGGGAAGGCCCACCGTGGTGGCGCAGCCCGGATGTTGCCGGGAATATCCTGCAAAGCAGTCGCGCAATGGTAAATTGACTCCAAATAATGGACTGATGGCTGAGTTTGAATATATGTAAGGCTCGAGGTAAGGCAAGAGCCCAAGAGGCACGTCCAAAACATTGGACACCACCCCCTGGCAAACACCCCGGGCCAAAACATTGGTCCGCGTGGGATCACCCACCTGCTGATGTTTCAGACTTAGCCCAACGGCTCCGGGATCTTCGGATGATTTGACCTCTTTCTGGTTGCTGAGGGGAACAGTGTTCTTCTGGTAGGCACTCACTTCGCCAAGCTTGACGGTTTGGTGCAGGGGGGTGTCGTCCTCGGATTCAGTGTCCC
>BPQB01000196.1:0-15436 GCA_019973155.2 Phanerochaete sordida | reverse complement strand
GTGATGCTGCCCTACAGGAACTGCAGCCGCCATTACCTATGAACAAATGGCGGTTAGTTGACGAGGAGGCACGGAAGAAACGGAAAGAAACGGACGACTCTCCTGCGGACGACTTTATAAAGATCTCCAAGAAAATCAAAGCCGGCAAAGGCACCGCCGACATGTTAACGATACTACATGGTGCCCCGCGGGAGGAGACTTTGCCGCCAGGTTTAGTATGGGATCATGTAAACTGGAGTTGTGCGTATGACGCTTACCTCACTATTCTACTCAACATCATGCCCGACTTATCTTCATCCACGTTAACACAGCTGTCCGCGCAGTCGCCTCTAAGAGATGCGGTCCGCAGCTTCCGATCGGTACCCGATAATCGGCCTTACAGAGCACTTGAGAATGTGCGGGACGCGTTGCGAGACGTGGTGAGCACCGTTGACAGCGACTTACCACGATACGGCCATGCTACTGCGTCCGTCGCGCGTCTTGTTGAGGTGCTTTCTCCGCCCCAGGAGACATATGCCACGTCGAGGTTTGCCTGTGACATCTGTGGTGATACCTCAGCCCCGGAGCCGCTGCGAACGTACATCTGGAGCGCGGGCTTCGATATGCTCTTCTCAGATGACGGCTGCAGCACCGAGGACGTCTTTCGCGAGTTCATCCATCCGGCTGGAAGGCAGCCTTGCCGCTTCTGCGGTTTCAGGAATGTTTCCTACTGCATCGTTGAGGTGCTCACCGCTCCGCCTTGCCTGTTTTTCGAGCTATCAGCATCGCGTCCTCATCCTGACAAGCTATCCATTAGTGACACTTTGCTCTGCCCCGTCGGTGAGCGGGACGTGGGATATCGCTTGGCTGGAATTATCTACCTCGGCGGAGCACACTTCACCAGCGTCCATCGGCGCTCCGATGGCAGCAGCTGGTTCCACGACGGTGTCATGACAGGCGACCATTGCATCCCGCACTACGAAACGAGGGAAAACCTTGCGGTTGCGTATGGACGTCCTGCATGTATGGTCATGTACGTGAGAATTGGTTGACGAAACGCGCGTTCCCAACAAAGTTTATTATTGTTGCTATCTCTCGCGTTCGGTTCACACGGTAAAGACGCTTCTGTGGTTGATTCCACAACATCCCCCTCGCTTGTCCGTTACAGCCATCTGCCCCTCCTTCATTCTATCGCTCCTTCATGACGACCTCTTCCCCGGCTGCGCTGTTCTCCACCGTCGCGCCGTTTCTCACTTGGGAAGCGTGGGCGGAGTTTGTGCCCACATCGATGTCGAGCTCGAAGTCCTGTTGAGCGACGACGCGGGCGGAGCCAACGGAAGATACCTTGGGCGCGGGCTTGGGTCCCTTCGCCTGCGCAACTTTAGTATGCCTCCGATTGAATGCCTCCCAAGACGTGCTCACCAGGTTGACTTCTTGCCCAGACTTCAGCTTGATCACGCGTTCCATGGTGAAATCAACATGCCACTGGCGACCCCCCTGGCCATTTGTGCGATACACGTCGACACCTACCGCGACGTCGACGAAGTCTCCTCGGCGGAACACCATATGCGTGCACGGGCGCAGCTTGCCCTGCTCGTCCTGGTACGCGAAGACGACTTTATTCGCGACAAACCACCCCTGCGGCAGGTTAGACGCGATCAACTTCGGGTCGTCGCTGCGCAACAACAAGTTGGGACGGTCATCTTCCGCTGTACGCTGAACGCCGCCATGGTCAGTGCATCCCTGTAAAGTTTGCCTCCACACTCTCACCTTGGTGAACACGCGGCGCGACAGTCGCAAGCTTTTCCCTCCCACTTCCGGCCGGTCCCCGAGATGCAAGGACGAGTACACAAGCCCGCAGATCTCCGTCATTGCCTTGCACTGCGCCGTAAACAGCGCATGATGCTCCCCTCCGTTCAAGACGAGGAACTGGCTGGCCTGCGGCAGCATCTTGTGATTCCTACGCTACGGTCAGCATACTGCTTGCATGCGCACGATGCTATCACTTACCCGTTCCAGGTCCCAAGCGTGGACATCTCAGCCTTCGCAACGAAGCCCTGCACGCGCACCACGACACGATGGGCGAGCCGAGCATCGTCGAAAATGGCGTTGTGCAGCACGTCGAAGCGCAAGAAAGACGGTACGCTGTCTGCCGCTTTCTGCACATATGCCCAGTGGAGGAGTTCCTCGCGTGTGTCGGGAACGATGTTCGCCGGATCGGCATTCTCTAGGGTAAGAGGATCTTTCTCCACGCGAGGGAGAGAGGGCCACTGATCACGTATAAACCGTCCATTGTCTAGATGCCGTCAGCACTGCGTCGAGCGAAGGAGTCATCCAACTTACGCAGGATCAACGCCATGGTGCACCCGATACACTACACCTCCAGCACTATATGCCTTTTTATACGTCTCTCCTACTTCACTTCTGTCTCTTCCAAATTCCACCTCTGTGTTCCTGCTGTCGCTGGCGACGTGCACGCAAAACCCGCCTCGGCCGCCGCCTAGCGGGGCTTTCAAATCCGGATACTCCTTGTTCGAGCTATCCGCTCCTGCGATCTCCGTTCCGCACGCGCTGCACGATCACCGTCGATCATCTTGCTCTCTCGTTCCTCGACCCGCCGCCGCCCCCTCGCGGACTGTAGCCCTTTTCGTTGGCCCGTGATATCTTTCTGCTCCCAATGCAGCCTTTCCGCTCGCGTCCCTGTTTCACGCAGCCTTCCGTTCTTCGTCAGCGGGCGTTGCCCGTCCTCGCAGGTTGATCGCGGACATCACATGCCCCGCGGTACACTTGTTTTCGGTGCATCCGCACTCTCGTGCTCTTTCTTTCATGTTTCCGATTATACCTTCGTCCCTGCCCAGCCCTTGTCTTTTGTCCTTCGCGCGTTACGCACGAGTATCAATAAACGCAGCTGAAATTTTGATTTAGTATATATATGTCACTTCATCGCTCTGGCGTTCTTCAGCATCTACCGACATGCAGCCCTCGAAGCGTTCCAAGCCCGAGAACGAGCCCGCCGCTGAGGACTCCGTTCCTAAGCGTCGGTACGTAGATTGTTGTCCTGCACCCGTGCTATATCTGACGTGTGGTCTGCAGTCGTTTCACGCGCAGTAACGGGGCGGCTAACGAAACCGGGTCAGTTCCCCGTCCGCCGCTTGTCGTGTACCCTCGCTTACGCATGCTCTAGTCCCGTTCCCGACGTAGACGACATCGATGAAGCTCAGATGCCGGTCGGTCAGAAGTGAGTGGATCATTGTCACGATGCCCTTGCCGCTCGCTGACCAGCTGCCGCCATCTAGCGATGACGCCGATGACAATGGCGGGGGCGAAACTGAAACTGAGAAATCGTCCACCGCTCCGCCCAGCCCCTCCGATAAAGCTGCCGGTTCTGACCATGAGATCCCTTCGCGTGCCGCCACGCCCGCGGATACCAGCGCTCCTTCCGCCCCTCCTGGGCTACAGACGGTATGCTGACCAGTAGCCTCGCTGTCATTCCGTTGTTCATCCGTTCCCCAGGAGCTATCGACGGACACGCGTTGGTACTGGGACGAAGATATGGTAGCCCGTCTTACCCCAATGACGAAGTACCAGAACCCAGACAAGAGCGTCTACTCCGTTGCTGTCGCGCCGTGGGAGGCAACAAAGTGGGGCGAGCCTCGCAACGGCTTCCGCGCGGACGCCGAGCTCCACGTCAACGGCAAGCGCGCTGTGTTTTGGGGCGTCTTCGAGGTCGCCTGGAACAATATGGTCTCCGACGAAGGCCTTGAGCATTCCCCCTCCATTCGGTTCCGCCCTTTTTTGCAGCGTGACTTCGACATCCTTAAGCACCTTGTCACTAACAAAGCGAAGCCCTCCAAAGGTCCGTACCTCTCGGTTATCCGTACTACTAGCCGCTCATTCTGCGTAGACGGGTATCAGTATGACACGTTCTACGCATCGCGCTTCATGGCGAAGAAGGAGAAACGCCGCGAGGATGTAAGTATCTGCGTTACCAACCGTTCGCTTGGTCTGATCGTGTTCTCCCACAGCTCAAGCCATTCCCGCACATCTTCAACGCGGTACCTCCGCTGAAGTACACGAAGAAAGCTGATATGGCCCACGAGACGGTGCACGGCGTCAAGCCCGGTGACATCGTCTTGCTCGAGTTTACGGTGAAGCGCTACGTCCCCCCCGCCTCGGACGCCGCGGCTTCCCGTGCCAAGGAGCGAGCCCTCGCCGCTTCCGGGTCTAACAAGCAGTCGACGCCCCGCTGGGTGGACCGCTCCTTCTTCCAACGCGAGTGGACTGTTTGGGACGTCGGCTTCAACATGGAGGCTGTCACCCTGCTGTACCGCGGGTCCGACCACTATGCCGGCGGTAACCCCGACAGCGAGGATGTGGAGCTTTGAGTTTTTGTTTCCGCGTATCCGCCGATCAGGTGGATGACTGTATTTGTACCCGATGGTCCATGTGTATTTGTATCCGCGCCGATCAGGCCCCTTGTGTATATATGTTGCGCTTGCCTCACACCTTGCCTCTGTCCTTGCCTGTGCCTGCTGCGATGTCTACTCCGCCCACCGAGCCCATCCTCCGCCCTTCCGACGATCGCCTAATCTTATTTCCCATCCGCTACCCTGAGGTATGTGCGTTGCGTGCGCGTGCGCCCCATATGTTCTGAAGCGTCGCAGGTGTGGGAGATGTACAAAAAGGCACAGGCTTCCGCCTGGACGGTGGAAGAAATCGACCTCCATATCGACGTCGACCACTGGCGCACGCGGCTGTCTGCGGAGGAGCGCACCTTCGTTTCAAAGGTGTTGGCGTTCTTCGCCGCCTCCGACGGCATCGTGAACGATAACCTCGTGCAGCGTTTCGCTGCCGAAGTGCAGGTCGCCGAAATCCGTTGCTTCTACGGGTTTCAGATCATGACTGAGAATGTTCACGCTGAGATGTACGCACAGCTACTGCAAACGTTGGTCGTCGACGGCCAGGAACGTCACCGCCTCTTCCACGCCATCTCGACCATACCTTCCGTGGGCGCGAAGGCTGCATGGGCCCTACGCTGGATCGAACGCCACGACGTCCCGTTCTCGCATCGTTTGGTCGCCTTCGCTGCGGTCGAAGGCATATTCTTCAGCAGCTCGTTCGCCGCCATTTTCTGGCTTAGGAAGCGCGGCGTCATGCCGGGCCTCGCGCTGTCTAACGAGTTCATAGCTCGTGACGAAGGTCTCCACACAGACTTCGCCTGCCTCGTCTTCTCCCTCTTACTGGACCGACCTGGAGCAGCCACCGTGTCCCAGATTATAAGAGAGGCAGTTGGCGCCGAACACGCCTTCGTCGACGGTGCGCATCGCTTCCCCCTCCGCAGGATTTACCTTATCTTGATCTAGACAGCCTGTCTGTCGCAGTCATCGGTATGAATGCGACGATGATGAAGACCTACGTCGAATACGTTGCGGATCGCCTCCTCGTCGCCCTCGGCTGCCCCAAGATCTATCTATCGCCTAACCCGTTCGACTTCATGGAGCTCATATCCATGGAAGGCAAGACGAACTTTTTCGAGAGACGCGTCTCCGAGTACGCGAAGGCCGGGTTTGCCGACGGCTATTCCCGCACTTTGTACGTCCCACCGGCCTCCCACTCACCCGCCACATCTGATGCGTCGGCAGCACTACGAATGCCGAGTTCTAAAACCCTGATATTACACTACGAGCACCGACTGGGACATGTATCGTACTCCTCGCGGTATCCGTACACTCCAATTTCATCACGCGTGCGAGACCATCCACTCTGTACTGTGTCCCGTGCAGCCGCCTGCGAGGAAGATGATTTGGATGAGCTTGCCTGTCCTGGTATTAAACGGTCCCCGTTATGCCTGCCGATCTTCATCGCCTCTCAAACTCACCTCGGCATTGCTAGGTCTTCCCCCCCGACTCCTCCTTGTTTTCGGCAGTCGCGCTACCCTGTTCGCTCTCCTTCGGCCCGCTATGCTGCATGGGCCGCTGACGAAGCCACGCCCCAGAATTAGCTGCATCACCGCCAATCGCTACTGGGCGCACGTACAGTTGTGCCTTGAGACTGATAGCATGCGCTATACGCCGCTGGAGTAACGTGTAGCGTCCGACGTTCTTGCATGCCGACGACACCTTGGGGCTGCGACGAAATGAACAGGCTGGAGAAGCAATCTCAGGACTTTTCCGTGAAATCAGGCGCTCGGCTTCCATAAATACTGCTTGCCCGCACCCACTTTCGCTTCCGCCCTCCATTTCTGGCTTCCCGCTCTGCCCTGCACCCGCCATGCGTTTGTACCCAGCCTCTCCACCCCCGCCTCACCAGCCTTCTCGGATACTCTTCCTCTCCCCATTATAATCCTCGACGCTCTCTTCCTCTCTTCGTCTCGCCATATCGACCATGCTCGTCGCCTGCCATCCAGACTTCCGCGCACAAGCCGCCCTCGCCTGCCACCGTGAGCTAGACCATAAGTCTTACTGGTCGTACGTAGTCTCCCTGCTCTTCCGCGTGCGAGCTAACCAGATCTATAGCTTGCCTATCGCTCGTCAGAGGGAGGTGCTGCGCCATCATAGCCTCTTCACGCTCGTTGGTCTTTCGACAGTGTCCCTCGCCAGTGAGCCCCTCGTGCTCGACGTCCTGCGACAACGCTGGCTGGCGTCTCTTGCCGCCTTGACCAACGACGTCGCTGCCATGCTGGACGTCATGAGAAGAACGCGAGCGGTCCTGTCGGGGCCTCGTGTACTGGCATATATCGACGCGGTCGATACGCCGCACCTCCCATGGCAGTTTATCGTCGCTTCCCAAGGATTCGACGATTTCTGCGACTGGCTGAAGACCCATGAGGGAGCCCGAGTCGATAATCTTCCGTCCGCCACAGACGTCTTTTCCTCGAACCCATCTGTGGCCGGCCGTCGCCTGTTCCGGACGAAGAACGGGTATTTCGACATCATCCAGAGTGCATCTACAAACGTGCTGCTGCCCATCCCGAGCTATTCCTCCACCGCCCTCGTCAACTACATCACTGCCGATGAGATTTGCGTCGGCTACCCCTTCCTCGCACTTCGCAACCTCGCCCTCCCTGCGTACCACCTCACCCCACGTAACTACCCGGCAGCGTCGGCGGAAATAGAAAGATTGGGGTACACGATGGCACAGTCCGCCAATGCGGCTTACCCCGATTATCACGGACGCTGCATGCCGTATGGTGTCTGTGTACGATGCCCGCGGTTCTTGGGCGACGGCTTTTCCCTGATGGTGCGCTTCGGCGCTGTGGCGCGCCCGCTTGTCGACGTCACTCCGTCAATGAAGGTAGTCGGGCAGACGGTCGCGTGGACCTGGGGCGGGAATGGTTGCGGGCACCAGCACTGTATGACTCGCGCTAAGTTCATTGCGCATAACTCTTTGATGGTCTATTCGTCCACATAGCTCTCTATATTCTGCCCGTGTCGCTTATCGTTATCCTCTGTATCTACTTGCTACACCTTATCACGTTTTCGTCCACACCTCGTGCACCGACTGGCGTCGCCCATCCATCCACTCTGATACCTTCTCCTCCCCTCCCTGGTCAGCCGGTGCCTACCCGTCCGTCCAGTGCAGTCCTGCCGGCTATGGTCCGTTCCACGACGCAGTACACGCCGCAAGTCTGGGCTTTGTCCTCAAGGCCGATCTCCTTGACAATGGCCACTCGTTCCTACACGCCACTTCACTGCCCGCCCTCGGTTTGAGCGTACCCGCCCGATCGTGCGCGGTATCTCCCTGTATGGAGTTCCCTCCGCTCACGCGATCCATAGATCATATTCCCTGGTGCCTTGAAACGAACTGCATCGGCCGCCGCCCCTGTTCAACTCTACCTCTTAACGGCGGGGATGGGACGGTACATGACATCGCAGCACCCCACTGTCCATCATGCCTTTCGAAATCTGTCCGTTCGCCGTCCAATCTCAGGCACTCACTGCCCTACACGTCTCTGAGAACGTAAAGGCCTTCTTGGCGTACGCTACTCCCATCACTTACATCTCGGTGTGTACTGACTGCTCCTGTACAGATTGCCTCCCGGGCTGCAGCGCGCGCGTATCGACAGCTGGTCCCTGCTGAAGGTTCTCGGCCTCGCGCTGTACTCTGGCTACGGCTGCACCGTCGCCGAGGAGGCTCTGTCTCGATGGTGGACGTCGACGCTGAGCGCGATTGGCGACCCCGCCGAGATTCGCCGCGTCATGCGCGACACCGGCGCTGTCTTGTCAGGCAGCCGTGCCGTCCGGTTCCTCGACCGCGAGTCTTCCTTTGACTGCAGCGACTGGGACTTCTACACCACGGAAGCCGGCTACGACACGTTCTGCTCGTTCGTTCGGGAGCAGCTCGGCGGCGTCGAGGTCAGCCGAGTGGTTGGCGCACGGCCCTCTCGTCCCTTCGACGGCACCAGTGCCACGGCGAATTCGACGGAGCTGAAGGAGCGTCGCAAGTTCGTCACGCCCAACGGGTCGATGGACGTGATGTGTAGCAAGACGGCCTCCGCCTTGTCTCCACTCACCGTCTTCCACTCGACCGTCGTGATGAACTATCTCACCGCCGACGGCTTCTGCCTCGCGTACCCGATGCCGTTCTTCAAGCGCTTCAACATCCGCGGGCACGACGCCGACGATCGCTGCGTCGCGAAATACCGCCGCCGAGGCTTCACGGTTGCCGAGCCTGAGCTGCTCTTCGCGGCTGGCTCCACCGAGCACGCCTGCCTCCCTTGGGGGCTCTGCACGCGCCACGTACGCGCCTTCGGCGACAGGTACTGCCTCGCATTCACCTTCGAGAAGCAAGGCCGGCCGATTACGCATCTCTGCGCCTTCCCGCGCCCCCTCCCGACTTGCATGCAGGAGGCCCGCGGCGACGACACAGCGACGGAGGAGGGCTTGACGGTCGATGATTTCCCTGCTTGTGTCCAATTCATTCCCGCTTCCCTTCCGTGGCTCGATTAGTTATCCCTTTGTAGGCTTCCGCTCGTCGATCGTATGTGGCTTCGGGCCTTTAAGTAGCGTCGATGTATCTTGCTCCCCGTCCAATGGATCTTGCTGAGTTCCTCCACCGCGCTTTGAATGACAAGACCATCGTACGCCCCCACGGTCCGCCTGCCCGCCCGCTCTGACTCAATACGGTGTTAGCCCCCGGAGTGGTGGAGATACCGCTTCCCCTCCACGTGGACGGTCCTCAGCGACGTCGTCGCTCTCATCGACAACGCACGGCGCCTGCGGGACGAGGCCCGTGGCCTACGACCCATCGCCCACATCGAGCATATGGCCCTTCAGCCGGGAGCCCGCTTTCTGCGCTACGGCGACCGTCCGGCGATGTTTTCCTTCGTCGGGATGCTCGTATCCATCTCCTTCAAGGACAGGCAAGGAATCATCCGCCCTGACGCTAAATTGTCCCTAGTGCCTCTGCGTAAATTGGACTGCGTTCTGGCGCAATGCGCTACGCAACATTGGTCAACGGTCAACGACCCATGTGCGTTCAGCTCATATCGCGTCAACCTGCGCGCGATGCTGACTGTTGGCAGCATTCTACGTTCCTTCAAACATCGTAACCTTTCATGGGGAACAGTACGTACGGGCAAATGGGGAGGTTGGTCCGCTTTTTCCACGACGGAGTCTACGCTCACGGATTCTCAGCGCGTAGAATATCCGGTTTTCGATGCAGCATATGCCGGAGAGTCTCCTCATACATGTATGCGAAAGGTGGATAGCCGCGACCTTAACCTGCATGACATCCTATATGTATGCGCGTTCCTCGCCCTCCCTCAAAACGGTCGCGCTTTCTTTTACCTTAGCCGTGTCAGCCGCATTGTAGACTCGATTTGGATGGAGAATTAGCATCCGGCTGCTTTTATGTGACCTGTGCCGCTGCGGGTTTCCTTCCGCCATCCTCTCCGTTGCCCGCGATGCCACTCGACGCCTCTGAAGGCAGCGTACTCGACTACGTTCCCAACGAACTGCTTACAATCATCCTGAGTTTTCTCATTCCATCCCGGAACGAGCTCACTAAGGTCTCCAACCTCAGCAGGAGACTCCGCGAGTGTGCGCTTAAAGTGCAGGGCTTCTTCTCTCACGTCTACTGCGCGGTTACCGTCCGCGACGACTATCTCTCCTTCTACGACGGCCTTCTCCTCAACCCGGACCTCGCATCCTCCGTCAGACATATCACTTTCCTACCCACCACCGTCTCGACGTCTTCTCTCACCGTCGCCCTTCGAAAGCCGACGCAGCCAATCATCGACGAGTACCTGTTTTGGCTCAGTGTGTGCGCACTCCCCAAGCTCGACCGCATTGACCTCGTCGGTCTACACTGGCATGATCGCGCTGCTCAACCGACCGGGCGTGGTCCCAGTCGTCGCACGATCCTTAGCAAGCGGCCGCGCCTCCGCCTGCTCGAACTTCACACATCATCGCTTACCATCGACGACACCTCACAATGCTCGTTCATCTCGACACTTTCTAGTCTTCACGTCGAGCGACATCTGCACCTCGGCACATTCTGCCTCTATCCGCCTGCGCTCTCAGTGCCGCCGGTCGCTGCGCCGTCAGCGACCGCCCCGTCTCGCGTCACGCTGAGTCTGCGACCTGGCGATAGCTCATTCGCTACCCCAACCTCCTGGAACACTGCGTTGGCGTTCGCACCAGCGTTCACTGGCTTGCGCTCGCTACGAGTCGACCACGTTCGCGGGTGCGACGTCGCTGCGTTCCAGCGTATGCTCAACTACTGCTCATATCACCTGGAGCACCTGCACTTCTTACCTGCCAACCCTGGTTCTTGTACGTCTCTTACTACTGTGTCTGTCCCCGCTAACGCTCCAGCGCCGCAGCGCCCGCAATGCGGCTCGTACAGGCCTGGAGGCAATTCTCCCTCACCGACTTCGCTAGACTGCACACCGTCGCGATCGGGATCCCCTTCTTTCCCGCCGACAACTCCATCGCCTCACACTGCCGCTCTCAGGTGATGCAACATCTCATCACCCATCTGCCTGTAGATATCGCCGTGCTCCACGTCAACGCTATCGCCGCTATGCACGACGGCGACGACATCGACGCAACTCAGATCAGCATCGTCCTCACTCGCGTATGCCACGAAGCTTTCGTCAACGCCTTGGCCACGTACGACAATCTCGTCTCTTTCCAGCTAGGGCTTGGTTGGGCGGTCGACGATGACCTCCGCTCCTGGACTCCATCCATGCAAGCCGCCGTCGAGGCACGCCTCGCGAATTTACCAGGTATCGTCCCTCTGCGCCCCCCCGTGCTCGCCCTCTCTGACACGGCCTAGATCGCATCAGGATCTCGTTGCGCCCACTGCCCTTGCCTTCGCATTTTCTAGATTTGGCGTTGCCGCAGACCCACCCCCTAGAAGCTCTAACCTGATCGCCTTTCCCCATGACTTAAAGCGCATCGCCTGCTTTCACGCGCACACCGCATTCGCCTCCTTATCCAACGCCGTTTCTCGTCATGATCGTCACGCCGCGCACCGTCAACGCCTACATCGCTACCTACGACAAGCCTCAGGGCACGCTGACTGCCGCTCCGGTGACTCGCCACCACCTCAATGAAGACATCGATATTCCCGACTTCTTTCACATCATGCCCCGCGCGTTCGCCGCTGTCAGGGTCCACTCCACCGACTCCGAGGTCATCAACACCTTCGAGTATCCGTACAACGACAAGTTCGTGTTGTACTGGTCCGAATTTCCCCCCGGGCACCCGATTCGTTACACTATCCCCGGCCACGCCCCGTTCTTCTGGAACGGGGAGTTCGCGGTCTTCAGACGTCGCACGCGCGGGGGTGCAGGACAGCTAGTGAACTTCAGATCTGGCGATTACGTGCTGGCTCGGGACCTATTGCTGCAGTGCGTTCCTCGGTCTCTGACACCAACTACGTGCTAACCGTCACTAGGTTTATAGAACACCACACATGATTGGTTGCGAGTTGCAGACGCTATGCCCTTCAACCGTGAGCTGCATCCTCAACCGTGCTACTCCGTATTAACACCCATGCACAGCATCGTCTCGTTCGTCGTATACCATATGTTGTATCGTCCGTGAATGACACTCCTTACTCTCGGTGATTCCCTCGTCTCCAACCTGTGCGCCAAGCTTGTGTGACTAGCCACAGTTGGCAATTGTCTGCATGTCCCCGCTCGCCCCACCCACTCCTCCGCGCTGTGCTCGGCTGTCCCGAATCGAGAGGTCTTCCCGCGCGGCTCGTAACGGTTGACACCGTTATGGGCTGACGTCTTTGTTCCTCCCGCGCGGATGACCCAGGCACCCCGCCTGCGCTCATGTTTCACTCTTCAAGCCGCGATCGCTGCCGCCTGCTCCATGCCTTTCCCGTATGTTGCGCCTACTTTCCGCGCTATCTTTTCCGGTCGTCCGCTGGCCGTTCCGCACCATAGCATACTCTCTTGCGAGCCGCCCATCTCAACTCGTCCGTACCGCACCGGCCACCTTGCACAACCGTCCACATCCGCACCTCAAACAACGTTCGCTTCGGTACCACCACCATCGCTCCTGTCCATGGCTATCGCGCGACCACTGAAAGGCCCACGGGGTGGCGGCCGCCGGGCGCCTTCATCGACGCGCCGCGTTACCACTGCTTGCCGTACGTGCCCAGTAGCGTGCTCGCGCCCTGCCTAACTCTCTTTTCCTACAGATCACAGTACGCGGTGATGCTTCCCCCCGGTGCGTCGCCTCGCCGTAACCGGCGTTCAGATCGCCTGCTCGTGAAGACGCATCATCTCCTACTTCACACGTCAAACCCTCTTCGGTCCGAACACCGCTCACCTCACTTATCCATCACGTCAACAGCTACAACTGCCCCAGATATCGTTCAGCTGCTCCTCGCCAAGCCTCTCATGCGACAGCTGGAACTGCACGGCATCCATTGGGCCCTCCCCGCGTCCATGCCTGCGACGTTATTCTCCCAATCAGCCCCGTCTCCCGGCTTGACTCATCTCACCGTCCGCAACATTCACGTCGACGCCAATGCGATGTCGTCCTTCATGCACTTCGTCGTCGGCCTCCCTTGCCTACACACCCTCACGGTCGACTTTGCGCCACGTGACCTCTCCGCGCTCCCACTTCCTACCGACGTCGTTTGCCTGCTCGACCACGGCCTCGCTCCCGAAGCTTTACCTACTGTCACTCGCTTGACATACGTCATCCTCTCCAACTTCGCGCTTCGCCATACCGCCGCGGTTCACAGCCTTCTGGCGGCTTGCGCATCGACGATATCATCACTCGCCATCGCCGGAGACGAGGCGTTGCGTGAGTGGCTTTCCCCGCAGACCCTTTGCGACCTAACCCACCAACAGACGACGACGCTGCGCGAGTATGGCTGTCACTGCCCATCAAGCAACTCTCCACGGTGTCGCGCCTCGCCGTCGGTTTCACCTTCGACGTGTCCAATCTACACCTGGTATCAGATCTCGTGGCTTGGACTGCCTTCTCAGACAATCTACCTCCTCACGTCTACCTACTCGAAATAGCGCTACTCGTTCGGAACACAACCCGCGCACTCACGGACGACGCCGTGCTACAGTGGTTGCACTTGATTCCGTGGGCTGAGATCTGCGCCCGGCTGATTTCGGCGCATGTCGCTCACTTCCGCATTCGCCTACACGCGTCTGCGGAGACTAGCGATTGGACCCCCGCGCGGCAAGAGATCATTACTTTCTGGACTGCCGATCTACCTCGTACGTGCCCACCCCTCTCAGCGCCCCATCCCGCTGACGACTCTGAAATGTAGTCCACGTTTCTTTCGCGACCGGGTGCCGCCCGTGTGCTGACCCTTGACGAGGCTGACGGACTCCCCATGTACTTACACTTATATGATTTCTGCTGTCATCCGCCTGTGCTGTTTCCATCCTCTCGTTCTCGCGTGCTTCCCTCTCTCAATCCTGGCCCATACTCAACCTCACCTATCTCTCTGGAATGTACCTACTGCATGATGTTCCTGCGTTCACGAGCGACGATGATAACCTGATGTGCGGCGTCCTCCGCCGCATTATTACTTACGTCGCACTCGATCCAGCCTCCCTCGCCCGCGTGGCCCAATGCTCCCGAGGGCTACACGCCGCCTGCTCCAACTTTGCACGTTCTCGCGACAGCGTTCACTGCCCAGTATCGTGCCGGTCATCAGTGCACGCTGGCTTCCTGGCCCACTTCACGGCTCACGCCGCCGACGCCAGCCTGGTCACCTCGCTCACATTCTACGGTACCTGCCCGTTGTCCCCTGGCAACCCATGCGGACACTCAGTCCTTGACGCCGCGATCGCGCACCAGTGTGTCGCCCTTTTCCGGCAGGTTCGGAAAATATACTTCGAAGACATCCAATGGCGGTCTGCTGCAATCGACGGCGGCCCTCTCCTCTCTTGCAAACCTCCCTTACTCGGTATCTATGCCACACACTGCATGTTTCCCTCGAACACAATCTCCTCTTTCTTCCAATGGCTCCTGCCCTTCTCCACTATCACTCATCTGTCGCTCGACACCTGCCATTCAAGTGCGTCTACTACGAAGCCCGTGCAATCCTGGCATTCCCTGCAGTCCCTCACCATCGTTCTACCGCGTGAGATGCCTTGCAGCGGTTCCTACCTGCTCGCACACGTGCCGCACTGTGCGCATCTCCAACATTTCGAAGCGTTCAACGTAGCATCGGCACACTTCCATCAACTGGCCCGGCTGCTCGTCAACGGTCGCCCTTCTCTGCAGTCTGTGAAACTACAGCCACTGTGGTCCGAAGGTACGCAGCTTCATTTCATTCCACACCCTCGCTCACATCTCGCCAGCCGCGCAGTCCGGCCTATGGCGATCCCTGCCACTCCGCGATATGCACGCGGTGCACTGCCTGGAATTGTCACTGCCTTGGCTAGAGGACGCACTGGCGTGTGCGGCGTCGCTCACCGAGTGTGCCGACGCGATAATGGCGAACTTTCCGCCCAGGGCTGATAGCCTCGTGCTTCATCTGATGCCGGGCCTTGGCTCGCCCGTGTCCAACGACGTCGTTCAGCACTATCTCAACATCGTTCCATGGCACACCATTTTTCGCGCTACCTCCAAATCCGACGTGACTCACTATTCGGTGTCGCTGCATGCCAATGCTCCTGATCCTTCGTGGACGACTGAGCGTGAGGCGGTGGTGCGTTTGTGGGGAACCTACAGCGATGGTGCGTCTTCCCTCCCGCCCGCTCACCGTCTCGCTCAGCACACACGTTTTAGTCACCCCGCAATTCGTTTCCGGGCAGCCTGTCATGTCTCATTTCCTCTAGTATGTGTCCGGCCCATGTCGACCTCCGAGTTCCCTCGTAATCGTACGGTATATCACTTGCCGCGGGATGCTGTTCACGCGCGTAGACATGATTAATACAACGTTTTGCCTTCCTAATGCGTGGGAACCCTTTGCCTTCGTGGGGAATCGGCCCATGACGGCGGAGCCGACTACCACGAGT